>JAQQSZ010013816.1:0-11669 GCA_028646595.1 Phalanger gymnotis
TTCCTTCCTTCCTTCCTTCCTTCCTTCCTTCCTTCCTTCCTTCCTTCCTTCCTTCCTTCCTTCCTTCCTTCCTTCCTTCCTTCCTTCCTCCCTCCCTTCCCTCTTTCCTTCCTTCTCTCCCTTCGCCTCTTCCTCTTCCTCCTCCTCTTCCTCCTCTTTCTCCTCCTTCTCTTTGAATTCACTTTTTATTCTTTCAGATGAACAATTGTACATAAAGGTAACATAAAGGTTGCAAAATCTCAAAGAAAAACAGGTGATATTTTTGCCTCATTCATTTCTCAGGTGTAAAAGAAATTTTTTAAATGGGCACGATGTGAGATTTAACATTGGAAAAATACATATTAAACTGGTTGAACTGGCTCCATTTGGATCAGGTATAGCACACTAATTATAGAACTGCAACAACTTTTTTTTTTTTAAGATTGTTTTAAGTTTACCACACCTCTTTTAAAGAAATAAGATCAGTTCCCTAATCTGAAAATCTACAACACCTGGAGCAGTGGTGGAGGGGCACCAACAATGAATCACCATGGTTTCTATAAACAACTTCTTATACTCATACATCAACATTCTTAAAAGGAGATGCATGTATTGGATTTCAGAGAACAATCAAATCTTGGTCACTCTTTCTCAGACCGTGGGTGACTGGCCCAATTTTATGGTAATATAAGGAAGAATTTTTAATGTGTGTAAAATATTTGTGAATTCCTGTTAGTCTTATGGACAATGGGTATAGGGTGCAGCATTGGAAGCAAACTTTAAGCAGTACCATGAGGTCGATAACTCAAGAACAATCTGTTGCATGATTTACCTTATCTGGAAGTTTCATGGGAAGAACACCTTTCTTGAACCACAAGAGCATGCAATCTATAACAAACCGACCAAACTACAAGTATGCCTTCAAATGACTGCATCTGCCCTTAACAGCCCAGCAAAAAGATATTGTCTGAAAGTTAAATAATCTATCATGGCATATAATAAACAAGTTACTCTATCTGGACTATTACATCTATTTAAGATAGCTACAAACCCTCATTTCAAGAACTCTCCTGTTTTCCTCCTAAAGTCTATTAATTCTGAAAAATTGATGCCAGAACTGTTGACGATTGATAGTTAATTGGAAACTGCTGCTCTCAAGGTTGTTCTGTAGTTTTCCTTCCTTCCTCATGTATCCCACGATGAGCACATTTTAAAATGTAGATGATCTAGGATGAAACCATCTCCTTTTTCAGATGACTCAGTTTCTCCGTAGAGTGGGATGTAAAGGTCACTGTTACCAACACCTTTAGGGATCAGTATCAAACTCAAGATTCTACTACCCCATCAGTTTTATAAAATAGTGGGGAATCTTTGGAGTCATGTTATTACGGCTACAAACAATCTGGGGAATCTCTTGTGCCAGTAACGGGAAAGGCCAGAGCTAGTATCTCCAACCACAGAAAGGAAAAAAATGCTTGAGTAGGTATTTTTCACAAGCTGGTGAATAAGATACATGCATACATATATATGTAAGTGTATATATACACATGTCTATATATGTATATATATGCATAAATACACACACATGTTTTAGATGTTTCAGTTGCGTCTGACTCTTTGTGACCCCATTTAAAGTTTTCTTGGCAAAAATACTGGAGTAGTTTATCGTTTCCTTTTCCAGCTCATTTTCAGATGAGGACACTGAGGCAAAAAGAGTTAAGTGACTTGCCCAGGGTCACGCAGCTAGTGCCTGATTACGTATGGCAGACAGGCAATCATTTCAAAGAAATGATTCTTGAGGGGCCAATTGGTGGTGCAATGGATAGAGCACTGGTTGTGGAGTCAGGACGACCTAAATTCAGATCTTGCCAAAGGCACTTACTAGCTGTGTGATCTTGGGCAAGTTACTTAAACCTATTTACTCCAAAACAAAGAAACAAATTTTCAGACCAGAGTACCATTTTTACAGTCAAACTTTTCCTTAGCCTTTTCATTACCATTTTCCAATGCATCTCACTACTCATATATACTCTACATAACTTGGAAGAGTTTAGATCTCTAAAATGGTCGTCAAGGAAAGAAAGGGAGGAAAGATGGACACAAGAACCTGATGGTCATTTGAAGCACACGTTTAAAAGGAATTTGACAGAAGTGCAGTATAATATTCCTTGATACAATATATTTCCCTACAGAAACAGCATGCTTTCAAAGTATGATTTTAATGTTAAACTGGCAACCTGGCTTCCTTTTTCTTTTTAAATGATTCAAGTATTTTGCTGAGTTACATAACTGCCTTTCAATGCACTCACCATGCTTCAGGCACAATCAGAAAGGAAGTGTAATTCTCCACAATTTTCTACAACTATTGCTGATTTTTATTAGTAGGAACAGCCTATAATTGGCACAATATTAATTAATTTCATTACCAAAAAAAGAAACCATTAATTTCCTGCAAAGCAGGCAACTAGCAAAATACTAAGCTGCAAATACCCTCACCACAGAGAACAATGAATCATTCCGTGTACTGACTCTCCGTCAAAAGGTACAGGGCCAAGGCTTTTCATGTCAAAAAGACTGCTTTAAAAAAGTACCTGTATTACCCCTTTCTATTACTTGAGGAAGAGGAAAAATAATGAGAAAGGAGGAAAGGCACCCTCTATCCAAGTTAATGTTAGTGTAGCCATTTCTCACTTTGAACCAGAGCTGATCACATTTACTGCATTTGATACTTCAGACAAAGAATCAGGGAGGCCCATCAAACACCGAAACCAAGGAATATTTTATGTAAGACCTATCAAATATGAGCAGGAAAACAAATTATTACATAAACAGAAATATACTGGCCTCAATGATGCACAATGAGGAAGCAAAGGGGAAAGAGATGTGGAATTTAAAGAGAAAAGAACACAGGAGCCAGCTGAGAAAGAGGAGGAAAGAAATCATCGTTCTTGTCTTCCAGACTTTGGAATGCATTTTGCATATCTTCAAGAAGTTGAACATAGCCAGCCTTGATCTTTGCTTCATACACCATCTGGATCTTTGAATTTCATGGGGGAAAGTATAGAGAATCTCCCCTCTGTGTTCTCAGATGACGTACTTTTTTATTTTATTATCACTCTGGGCAGTCGTTTCAATACCTTTGTGTGACGTATCACGAAAAGTAATCATATTGGAAAGCATGCCTGCAATCTTGTAGAATGGGCAGAACCTGTCATAATGAGTATATCCATTTTGCTGCAGGAAGTCATCTTTGCTAAGTTTTGCTACCTGGGGTAATTTTATCCATTTTTGCCAATGAAGCCTTTCCACAGTTGTGGAGTGGTCCAATCATCCTGGAGGGCAATTTGGAACTATGACCAAATGGCATCCAAACTGTGCATACCCACTGATCCAGCAATACCACTACTAGATTTCTATTCCAAAGGGATCATAAAAAAGGGAAAAGGACCTACATGTACAAAAATATTTATAACAGCTCTTTTTACGGTGGCAAAGAATTGGAAATTGAGAGGATGCCCATCAATTGGGGAATGACTGAAAAAGTTGTGGTATATGAATATAATGGAATGGTTTATAAATATAATGGAATGCTATTGTGCTATAATAAATGATAAGCAGACAGACTTCAGAAAAATCTTGAAAGACATATGTGAACTGATGCAAAGTGAAGTGGGCAGAACCAGGAGAACATTATGTACAGTAACAGCAAAATGGTGTGATGATCAGCTATGACTGACTTAGCTCTTCTCAGCAATATGATGATCCAAGACAATTCCAAAAGACCCATCATAGAAAATGCTATCCACATCTAGAGAAAGAACTGATGGAGTCTGAATGCAGATTGAAGCATACTATTTTCACTTTATTTTTTCATGGTTTTATTCTTTTTCAAACTGTAATTTTTTTTTTTTTGCAAACTGCTTCTTCTTTCACAACATGACTAATATGGAAAAGTTTTACACGATTACACATATATAACCTATATCAAATTGTTTACAGTCTTAAAGAGGGGCAAGAGAAGGGAGAGAGAGAGAAAATTTGGAACTCAAAATTTTATAACAAAAGAATGTTAAAAATTATCTTTACATGTAATTAGAAAAAATAAATATTATTAAATTTTTTTAAAAAGAAGAAAGAAATCTTCCCCACAAGAGGAATTCTAAATCCTCTTTTTCCTACAGGATCTCCTAAGCCTTGGTCCTCAGAGGAACAAAAAAATTGCTTGTCATAGTACTCATCCAAGACATGCATGTACTTGCTGTAGCTGATCAGCCAGTTTACAGGAAGTACTTATGCTGAGCTAGTTTCTTATCTAAGCTCCAGAGCACCGAACCATAGGAGTGGTGGATATGACAGGATCAGAGAAGTCACCACCAGGGGAAGAAACAACTCTTACACTGCTGACAACTCCCTTCCTTTTCTGGGTTTCCAAGACACTTGGAAACTTGTATTTGGCTAGCTCACCCATAAAAATGGGAACCAAGATATATAGGATAACCACTCTCAGGATGCATTAAGCAAGTTGAAATTTCTCTGAGGAAAAAAAAAAAGAAATTTCTCTGAGGGCTTCAGCTCTTTGAGAGGTAGAGCCAGACTAACATGATAGATATACTGACATAATAGCCCATGTCACATAAATATTCAGATAGAGTAATTCCAGTGTAAACAGAAGCTTCTTAGCAGCCATAAGCATGTTGGAAGTGCTAGCCACCAAAGCCGTTCTCTTCATCACATACTTCACCTTCCCATCAGTTTCCATTGTTAGCTCTCTGTGTATTTCATACATTTCATTTCCTCTTTCTCCACAACCCACTTAGATGATCACATCACTTAGATAAAGGCTGTGTTACTTGAGTTTTTCCAGAGCCCAAAGTGCCAGGGCTAGCAGTTGCTTCTCCTTATACACACGAGAAAAACACCTTGAGGACTTGCGGGCCAGTTAACAGAGGGTGGTTGCCCAGCAGCTTCTCTCAGTCACAGAATGGACTTGATGGGCAGGCCATATTGGACCATGGTGAACTTCTTTACTCCCTCAAGTTCAAGCTCCAAAACAGCATCTACCTTATCATAGTTGTTGTGGAACGATGCGTGTCACTATACCTCAGCCATAGTTGTGCAGTGGCAGTATAATTTTGTGATATGACTGCCAACCCGAAGATTTTTACAAAGTGTAAAATCATTTGATATCTCTGCTAAGAGCAGACACATTGACTCCTCTGGGAATATAAATGCTTTGAGTTTGTTGGCTGATATCTGACAAAACCCTGTGAATTTCATCAAAATGCTAAGACCAATCTCCACTGAGAGGGGTTTGCCAGTCCAGAGTACTGAATCACCAACAGACACACCAGAAGTTTCTTCATATACCTAGTTAGTGGTCATGTCACTTTCCAACCAAATAATCTCTCCAACCAGTTTGCTAAGGCCCACTCTTACCAGCTCACACATAACTGCACTGGCCATGTTACAGGCAGGGACCATAGGTCCTGAGATTCCATGCACATAGCCAAATGCACTTTCTTGCTCTTCATCATAGATTTTGGGTAGCTGGAAAAAATCCATCCTTTTAATTTGCTGCTTCGAGAGCTGCTGAGGATGGTGCAGACAGCCAGGGGGAGATGAAACCTTTCAGCTCTCTCCAGCTCTCCTTCCACTGTACCCACTGATACTAGCTCTATTTATCCATTCGCAGAAAATTCCTTTGCATTTATTTTGCATATGTATTTGCATTTGCTTTTCCAAGTACATGTTGATTCTCTTTAATAGAAGATAAGCTCCTTGAGGGCAAAAACTTTAATTTTTGTCTTTTTTTGCTCAGGGTCTACTACAGAGCCTGGCACATGGTAGGTTTCTGCAAATTCCTGTTGAATAGATGAATGAATGAATGAATGAATGAATAAATGAATACCCGTTTTAAAGGTGAGGAACCTGATGCTTAAAAGTGATTAGAAGACTTGCCTGTGGTCACACAGCTAATAAGTATTGGATTCAAGATTTGAATCCAGGCCTTCCTGACTCCAAGTCTAGCACTTTCTCAATTATTCCACTATATCATGAGAAAGGGCTTTATTAAATACCTTGTAGCTTGACATTATACATTTTCATTCAAATTAATTCAGTCGAAAAAGATATTTCGATTGCCACTATGTGCAAAGAACTCTGTGAGACACTGAAGATACAAAAATAAAAAAATGACTTGGTGCCGTACTTCAAAGAGCTTATGTTCTGCTGGGGTGGAACATGGTATGAGCAGATATTTCAGATACAGAGATAAAAGGCAGGATGCTATGATAGAAATAACACTAGACTTGGGTTTGAATCCTGCCTCCACGATTTATTATTTAAGCATGACTTTGAGCGAATCACTTAATCTGAGGACTCTCTGGATCTCAGTTTCCTCACTTGTAAAATAACAGAGTTGAATTCTATCACTCGTAAGGTTATTTTTAGTTCTAAGTCCTATTATCTGACATGGTAGGAAAAGCAATGGATTTGGAGTAAGAGGACTCAAGTTCAAATCCCATCTCTGCCACTGTGACCTTGGGCACTTAACCTTACTAACTCTGTAACTTTGGGCGAGTCATCTAACTTCTCTGGGATAAAGCTTCCTCATCTGTCAAATAAGAGAGTTGGACCAGACAGCCTCCGGTCTTTTCTAGTTCTATATCTATGTGACGAGACTGAGATACAGTATTGCAGCTAACAAGTTGCAGAACCAGGATTCATATTCATGTCTCCTAATTTCAGACTTTCTCCTCTTTCCATGACAGGCAGCTAGATGGCTCAGTGGATAGAGGCCTGGGCCTGGAGTCAGTAATATTGGAGGTCAAATCTGGTCTCAGACACTTACTAGCTGTGTGACCCTGGGCAAGTCACTTAACGTTGTTTCCCTCAGTTTCCTCATCTGTAAAATGAGCTGGAGAAGGAAATAGAAAGCCATTCCAGTATTTGTGCCAAGAAAACCCCAAATGGGGTCATGAAGAGTTGGACACAACTGAACAATACTTTTTTCATGACACAATGCTGGTTCTGTAATTCAAAGAATAAAACGAGTCCCATGGGTTCTGCTAGGCTAATCAAATCTTACTTTCAAGATACAGAAACGAGTACCGTTGGAAGTTAGTACCAAGTAGTCATATGATCTGGGTCTCTGGGAGTTGGAGGGATGTTCAGGACAAGGTTCCAAAGGAGGGAAGAGAGCTAGAAATCTGAGTCTTCAGGAAACCTAATAATACCTGTAGCATTATGTATTGCTGTATTGGAGATCCTTGAAGAATTTGGCTTTTGTTTCCTTTGATTAATTCAGTGTATTTCATTTCATTTCTTACTAGGTGCTAAGCCAAAGGCCCAAACCCCTATTAGGTGCTAAACCTATGTGGGTGTGAATTGATAACTAAGATGGGGCCCCAGGTGGGGCTAACTAAGGGGGGCCTGATTAGATCTTTACTCCTAAGTTTGCCCCAAACCCCTAATTACTAGGTGCTAAGCCTGTGTGGGTGTGAAGCTCCCAGGGTCCTAAGGGGAGGTGCTAACTCCAGAGCCAATCATAGGAGCCTAAGTTCTGGTCACTCACATGACATTTGATGACGTCTGAAACTGTATAAAAAAAGGGAAGACAGCCATTTGCCTTGGGCTCTCAGTCTTGGTGGTGCACTGATGTGGAGACTCTGGGCAGCTGTAGTTAAGAGCCCTCCAGCTTGTTCAGATGTCCACACTTGGTTTTCTTGGTAACTATGAAATGTATTTGGTCTGTCTGTCAATGTTTGTACTTTGTTTGCTCCGAAGTTCAGGGTGCTGGCTTTTCCCCCTAAACTAAGTGAATGGTATTTGTATGCTGAATTAAAGTAAGCTTGTCAACCCCTTAACGCATTGCTTTCCTTAGTAAAGCAGATCAAAGGAACCTTGGCTTTTGCAGCGTGCTGGTAGCGTGCTTGTTGTTGGGCTTGTGTTGGTCTTTCACCCCCACGACAGCTGCTAGCCGGATTGTTGAAACAATCAGGAGGACCATACATATGAGGGAATGTATTTAAAGTAATTTGCAGACTTTGAAGTGTTATATAGATGTCACTGTGAAATAGGTAGAGCAAGTATCAAATATCATCACCTACATTGTTAAGAAGCTGAGGCTGAGGTGAAGTGATGTGCTCCCCAATTTTATAGATACAGTGTTCCAAAAGTCTTGGTGCAGTTTAATCTTTTTTGTAAGCCTTAATAACCTTTAGTAGTTTCAAAATATGTTAAGATTTTTGGGACATTCCACATAAAAACAAACTAAGAGATTACGTTTATATTTTGCCTTAATGTTTGCAATGAACTTTTCTCACACCAATTCTCTGAGGTAGGGAGTTAAAAATGTTATCCTCATTTGACAGATGAGGTAATTGAGAGACTTGAGAGGTCACACAGTTGGTAAATGTCTGAGGTGGGATTTGAACTCAGGTGTCTGGAGATCAAGTTCAGGGGTTATCTACTACTCCCTGGTGCCTCTCAATACAAAATAAATAAAACAAATGTCTTTGAATCTTAGTTTCTTTTTCTCTAAAATGGGTATGTTAATACTTGTACACCATCCTCTCCTAGGCTGTCGTAAGAAGAAAACATTTTACAATTTTTTAAAGCATTATATAACTATGAGTTATGGTCATATACCAAAGCAGCAGCCACTTTGTAAATAGACTTGGCTCTTGGACAATGGCAGAAGACACTTTGTTACATATGACTAAAACGGGGTGGAAAGAGTCAAACATGCCAATACAGCAGATATGACTTCTCTCTCAGAGTCTTGTTGTTAATATTCCATGTGCATACATATGTATGTATATGTATATTATATATATACACATATATGCACACATACATACATAATATCTCCATTTTGTAACTCCATCTATATTTCCATTCTGAAATTCAGTGTAGGGATGCAGCAAATGGTATAAGTCATCAGTAAAGCACATTGATTACTAGAGCAGTGACAGGAGAAAAAATAATGGACCTAAGGATATTTCCTGGTCTATTTAAGTAAAATCATCCAATAAGGTATTTAATCTATCAGTGTACATGAATTCAGCATCAATATCAAGATGCTATGGCATTTTCCTGGTGGTTTGGTAATCTGGGAGAAGCAAATTCTGATTCAGACGGCCTATTCTTTCTGTTAGACTCTTTCTGTAAAAAAAAATTATTTTTAATATTCTTTTCTTTTAAAAATTGGAGTTCCAAATTCTCTCCCTCCTTCTCACTCCTCCCCCACTTACTGAGAAATCAAGCAATATGATATCAATTACATGTGAAATCATGTAATATTTCCATATTAGTCATATTGCAAAAAAAATCAAGAAAAATAAAGTTGAGAAAATGATAGTTTGATTTTCATTCAGAGTTCATTAGTTCTCTCTCTAGAGGTGGACAGCATTTTTCCATCATGAGTCCTTTGGGATTATCTTGGATCATTGTATTATCTGGAGTAGCCAAGTCTTTCACAGTTGATCATCAATACAACATTGCTGTGACTATGTACAATGATTTAGTTCTTCTTGCTTCATGTTGCATCAGTTCATATAGGTCTTGTGTTTTTCTGAAACCCCCCCCCCACTTGTCATTCCCACATCACAATAGTACTTTATCACAATCAGATGCCATAACTTATTCAGCCATTGATGGACAGCCTCTTAATTTCCAAATCTTTGCTACCACAGAAGAGCTCATATATTTTTGTATGTATAGGTCCTTTTCCTTTTCTTTTAATCTCTTTGAGATACAGATCTAGCAGTAGTATTGCTGGATCAAAGAGTATGCACAGCTTTATAGCCCTTTGGGCCTAGTTCCAAATTATTCTTCAGAATGGTTGGACCAGTTCACCACTCCACCAACAGTTCATTAGTGTCACTATTTTTCACTCATCCCCTCCAACATTTGTCATTTCTAGTAAGTGTGAGGAGGTACCACAGGGTTGTTTTAATTTGCTTTTCTCTAATCAACAGTGATTTTGAGCATTTTTTTCCATATGACTGTAGATACCTTTGATTTCTTCTTCTGAAAACTGCCTGTTTATATCCTTTGGACATTTATCAATTGGTGAATGGCTCTTATTTTTATAAATTTAACTCAGTTCTATACTCAATATATATTTGAGGAATGAGGCTTTTAGAAGAGAGCTTTGCTGTAAAAAATTTAGCAAAATGTAGTTTCCTTGATTATCTCTTTTAATTAGGTCTATTTTTGCTTTTGCTTTGTCTGAAATCATGATTGCTACCCCTGCTTTTTTTCACTTTACATTGAGTCATATTGGACTATGCTCCAACCCTTTATTTTAATTCTCTGTTTTTCTTTCTCAAGGATGTCTCATGTTAACAATATATTTTTGGATTCTTACTTCTAATCCATTCCATTATGAATTTCATTTTATGGGTGCACTCATCCCATTCACATTCACAATTATCATTACTGTGTTTTCCCCTCCATCCCATTTTCTTCTGTTTCTTCTTCTCTCTTTTTATCCTGTTCCTCCTCAAAAGTCTATTTTACTTCTAACTATTGCCTCCCTTAGTCTGTCCTCCCTTTTATCATCCTCACTCTCCTTTTTTTCTTATCCCTCTCCTCTCCTATTTCCCTGCTGAGCAAGTGAAGTTTCTTTTTTTTGTTTGTTTGTTTAATTGTGTTTCACTTTATTCAACAGACGTCGAAATTTTTACAGAATGAAGATTTGTGGCAACCCTATGTCAAGCATATCTATTGGTGTCATTTTTCCAATAGCATGTGCTCATATAGCATCTGTCACATTTTAGTAATTCTTGCAATATTTCAAATTTTATCATTATCATTATTATTATATCTCTTATGGTGATCTGTGGTCAGTGAGATTTTTTCCTTTTTTTAATTTAATTTTTTTTTTATTTTTAGTTTACAACACTCGGGTCTACATAATTTTGAGTTCCAGATTTTCTTCCCTTCCTCCATCCCTCCCTCCCCAAGATAGCATGGAATCCCATATAACTTCCACGTATAACTTAGCATTGAATTAATTTACACACTAGTCAAGTTATGGAGAAGAATTATGACCAATGAAATGAATCATGAGAAAGAAGAAACAGGATCAAAAACAAAAACAAAAGAGAGAAAAGGAAAAAAAGGGGGGGAAAAAGGCTAGCATGAAGTGTGCCTCAATGTGCATTCATACTTCATAGTTCTTTCTCACGATGTAGATAACATTCTCCATCGTGAGTCCTTTGGAGTTGTCTTTGTACCTTGTGTTGCTGAGAAGAGCAAAGTCTGTCAGGGTTAGTCCTCACAGAATCTATACATCTATGGTTGTGTGTAATGTTCTCCTGGCTCTGCTCCGCTCACTCAGCATTATGTCATGTAGGTTTTTCCAGGTTGTTATGAAGTCTGTATCATCCCCTTTTCTTATAGCAAAATAGTATTCCATTACCTTCATATACCACAGCTTGTTCAGCCATTCCCCAGTTGATGAGCATCCCTTTGATTTCCAATTCTTAGCTACCACAAAAAGAGCTGCTATAAATATTTTTGTACATATGGGTCCTTTTCCCACTTGTATGATCTCTTTAGGATACAACCCTAGAAGTGGTATTGCTGGGTCAAAGGGTATGAACATTATTATAGCCCTTTGGGCATAGTTCCAAATTGCTCTCCAAAATGGCTGGATAAGTTCACAACTCCACCAGCAATGT
>JAQQSZ010013817.1:0-11669 GCA_028646595.1 Phalanger gymnotis
AGCTCAAAAAGGATTTGGAAAAGCAAGTTAGAGAAGTAGAGGAAAAATTGGGAAGAGAAATGAGAAGGATGTGAGAAAACCATGAAAAACAAGTCAATGACTTGCTAAAGGAGACCCAAAAAATACTGAAAAATATACTGAAGAAAATCTAGCCTCCTGTTGGATGTCAGTGACAGAGTTAATTATCTAAACCAACAAGCATACATTAAGCGCTAATCAAATGCAAGATATTATGCTAGGCACAGTATGCAAAGAGGAAAAAAACCAACCAACAACGATCCTAGCCCTGAAGTAATTTGTATACTACTGGAGAAAGCAACATGGAAATAGTTGGTCAGTCAATAAAAAATTTAAAAAAAATTTTTAAAATTATTTATTTATTTAGTTTTAATTTTCAACGTTCACTTTTATGAGATTTTTAGTTCTAAATTTCTCCCCTTCCTCCCCTCCCCCTCTTCAAGATATTTCCACTTTAGTCATTCAATAGACATTTTAAAAGTGTTTACTATGTTACTATGCACTATGTGAAGTCTGGGAATACAAATGCAAGTGAAAAGAAGATAAACAGTCCTTGTCTTCAAGGAGCTTACATTCTAATGCCCACACTTAAAAGGAAGCTGGAAATGGGGTATAGAGGAGGAGTGAGGACAAAGGAGCTCAGCTCAGGGACATGATAAAGTTCAGAGTGCAGCCAGGTGAGAAATGAACCATGGTTGGCATGGATTCCCTCCTGAAGTGGAGGTTCTGCAAGGCATCTTCCAGTTAGAAGGAAAGACCACAGGGTCAAAGGGTACTTCTAATGTGAAAAAGTCCAGAGTGCAACCTGCAGAGGAATGAGATAAATAGGTAAGTATAGCACATAAAGAAAGCTTTGACAAATCTGGTTGTTAGAAAATTATCCCTCACATTGAGCTAAAATTTGCCTACCCAAAGCATCACTTTGGTCTGGTTTATGCCTCTGGAACAATGCAGAACAAATTTCTTTATTCTCCTGCATGGCTCTTCAAATACTTCAAATGAATGGAAACTTTCTCAGTGTGTGTCATTGCCTATATCCAAAGATAAGTTGGTTTTCTTGAATTGCTACGGCACAAGAATTCTGTTAAAAAAAAGCTGTGTCTAAGTGAAGAAAAATAGTTTTATTTTTATGACCTTCTGATCTCATCAATTTGGGCATTTTCTGTACTGGTAGTGATGATAATTCATTCATGCTTCTTTCATTTGATTCTTGTCTGTATCTTTCCATAAATCCTTCATAAGAGATGTCAGTGCCTTGGAAAACCTCCTCTAAAGAGTCCAAAGAGGAGTATTTGAAGCTTAAATAAGATAATAGCTGCAAATGACAAACCTTAAGGAAATATCTAAATGTCTATTATTATTATTCTTCTTAAAGTTGTGACGAAGTCTTCCTAGCAGACATAAGGACTATTTCACTTTTTGAAACTGTGCTTTCTCAAGTTATATTTATACCACGATTTCAAATATAGCCTTAAACATCCTGTCATCTGTCATCATGTATTCACTGATAAATATGGCAACAGTATGTGTGTATTCACGTCTACTTAGGACCCAAGGTAATTACAACAGGATCTATTTAAAAAAAACAACAACTCATCTTACAGCCAGTTACAATTAAAGAGTTTTTTTTTGTGATGAATACAACTTCTGAACAGGAGTCTTACTCTCTTTAGAGCCTTCTCTTGGGAAGCATTAAATTCTCTCAGGGATGGTCTGTAGGGTGTCTTGGTTCACAATAGTGGGTAGGACTAAAATCAGGGCAGCATTAGATTGTCAAGGGTAGTCATATAATCTGGTCTTATTGTGGTACAGTATTAGAAAAGGGGGCATATTAGGACTAGGTAGTTGTCCTAAAATCAATAAATTGATAGACAGTTGGGGAAGAATTCACCAGAAGTATTTAATACACAAAGCATACTTTCTAAGAGCCTTGTGGACTAAGGTGGGTTCATGCCAATCTTTTCCTTTTATGGAACTTTCTTATTTTACTTTGTACTTGGATTTAACACTGAAAATTTAATTCTCTTGGAGGGGAAATTAGTCTTTGCCAAACCTCCTGGCCTAGAGTAGAGAGTAACCCCATGGAACGGTCAACAAGGATTTATGAAGTCTCTATAATGTGCAGGCAGGCACTGTGCTATGTGCAAGAAATACAAAAAATAAAAAATGAAATAGTTCTTATACTCAAACCTCATAATACCATTAAAGAAAGGAAAAAAAGCCCCATAAATAGCTTGCCAACACCCTCCCCCCCTACATAGAGGTCATAGAGACCCCTATAGAATAGCAAATCAATCTGAAAAACATTACCCTATCTTCCAGTGAGAATACCCCAAGCTTTTGAAGGTACAAAGATGATTCCCTGGCTCCAAAGATGCAATCCTCTCTAACAGTCACTTTTCCTCATTATGTTTCCTCATTATGTTTTCAGCTGGCCTCTAAATCAGCTTCCTTTTCCAACCTGGGCCTAGCATTGCACTGATCAACCCTTGTTGCTTGCTTTTGCTATGCTCAGTCAGCAGCTTCCTTCCAGACCAGTTTTCTGGCACTCCTCACTCAATCATTATCAGTAACTGCTATGAGAGCTATATCCTTTGGCTGGACTGAGGATTCAGCTGTCACATAGAGGTTCTATCTAGGTATGTAGCAGTCAACTCCTAATGGCTCTGCTTTGAGATCTAGATTTATTGGGGGGAGGTATCTCCTTGGCTCACCCAATTGCATTTGAAATTAAAGCAGTAGTAGGTCCAGGGAATCAGGGTCCTAACACTTCATTTTTCTTTCCAGGTGTTGCTGACAAATAGCTAGGTTCTGCCTTCTGTGGTTTTCCATTATCATTTAAAAGTAGTTTCTAACCTTTCTCAATGATCCTGGAGCCCGTTAGTAATAGGCAAATGAGGAGCATACTGTCTAGGAAAGCACACATTGGGGATGGGGTGAGAAGGAGAGAAAGTGTAGTTGGCAAGCCTATATTCATTCTGGAATGTAACTTCATAGTAGTATACTGTATGCTCATTTGCATAGTTGCTTACATGTTGACTCCCCCATTAGAATGTGGGCTTCTCAAAAGTAAGGACAGTGTTTTTTGCTTTTCTTTGTATGCCTACATCTTAGCACAAAGTCTGGCACTTAGTAAATGCTTAATAAATGCATATTTACTGACAAACTATTGACTGACTTCATTCAAGATAGTTAGATCCAGGAAGGTAAAGGGCTTTTCACAGTAATTGAAAATCAAGAAATCACAGAGTTGGGAAAGATCCTTAGAAGAGATTGAGTACTTATGCCTCCAAAGGAATCTTCTCTACATCATTCCTGAGAAGGGGTCATCTAGCCTTTCCTCTAAGATATCTCATTAGGAGAAACCCAGTATTCCTCAAGGTAGCCCTTTCCAACTTTGAATTACTCTGATTGTAAAGAAGTTTTTCCTTACATCAAGTCTAAGCTTTTATCTTTTCAACTACCACATATAGCTCCTTCTTCTACCTCCCTGGGCCAAACAAAAAGGGATTGAATTTCTCTTTTATGCAAATGTACACCAAATATTGCTATCTTTCGCCTGTGAAGTCCTGTATTCTTCTCATTATATAGTATATAACTTTTTCCTTTAACTGATTCTCCTATGGCATGAGTTCAAGGTATTTCACCAGCCTAGTTGCTTTCCTCTAGAGCTTATCAATGTCTAATTCCAGGGTTCTGAAAGTAGCTGACAGAACTGTGTTTTATAAAAAATGGCAAAATTTCTATATATTAAATGAATAATGCACCTAAGAAACAACGGAGTTTATGAATGGATTTAATTCTTGGTTTTTGTAGTAGGCTACCATGCTTACTATTATGTGTACATTAATAGAAGAGTTTGCCTGACTGATGACATTCTTCAATTTTATGTTTGGGGGAGAATAATTATAGCCACATCCATTCAGGCTTGATTTGCTATGCCAATGGAGGTACATAAATACATATCTTATTTAACAAAACAAAACCTAAAAATCAAGCAAACATTTGCTTATATAGTCAATCACTCAGGTAGATATCCTCTTCCATACAGGTTCTTCATTTTATCATTATTAGTGGGCTTTTGATTAAGCTGGGTGGAGGGAGGGAAAGGAGATTTCCTTATCATGTATAATTGAGGGATAATTGTATACTGGCAACTCTTCAAAATGGTTTTTAAATGAGTGAGAAGAGAAGAAAAAATTAAAAATGGGAAATATTAGGTGTTTAGGCTTAGACACTAAATAAGATAAACAGGAGTAGTTAAATAATTAAAATTAACCAGTTTTCCTAGTACAATACAGACATAGAATAATATGTTGCTAAGCAAACTTGTATGATAGTTTTCCTTATGTATTGAAGTGCTGCCATGTGGAGAAGGAATTAGACTTACTGTAGTCTCAGAGGGCAGAATATGTGATGTAAAGTGGGCAGAACATTGGATTTGGCCACTGATGAGGCAAATTTAGGCTTAGTGTCAGGAAATAAAATGAAACTTCCTAGCAATTGGTGGTGGTAGGGTGGTCCTCATGTGTTTCTTCTAAGTGGAGGTCTTTATGCCAAGGCTGGATAACCATTTATCAGGAATGTAATGAGGTATGGTATGGATGGTCTAGATGGCTGCTTTCTAACTTATACATGAATTAGGTGATTCTGTGATTTTCTTGTAAAGTTCTACTCTCTATTACTTTATCATGATATAGAGGTGCCTCAGATTCTTGAAAGCTGTGTCTGGTGGACCAGCCTCTGAAAATTCCTACTAGCTAGAAAGACTTCAACTACGAATATAGAATGGGTTCTATCTGTGGATTGTCATCCAGAGATCCACTTGGTTAAGTTTGGAGGGTCTCTTTACTAGGTGGTGCTTACTAAATGCTTGCTGATTGACCTTTTTGCTGAAGTTGCCATCAATCTGGAGGGATACTCATTCTTGTTGGAGTACCAAAGAAAGAAGTAGATAAACCCCACCTTCCCCCAACCCTTCCCCCAAACAAACACCAATTCCTCCTATTTCCATATCCAGAACCAGAAGTGCTGGGGCCAGTTCCCATTAGAGAACCCCATTCTTCTGATAGCAGTGACCTCCCCAATACTTCAGGGTTGAGAGGAGGGTAAACCTTCCTGCCCTCTGGTACCAAGGGATTAGCATTCAAAGCTTATAGGATTCAGAGATTTGAGGGCTCAGAGCTCAAAGGGGCATTTGTCTATGGGTATGCAAGAAGGAGTAGGGCTAAGAAGGGTTTAGGGCTCAGAGTTCTCATTAGCACTATTTCAGACATTTCTAACATTGTTTGTATAAAAAGGCTTTTGATTTCTAAACAGACAAATAGATTTTTGGAATGCACCCTGTTAGTCAACTGAAGATGTCTGTATGTATCAGTCATATGTTAGTTTGGCTATGAATGATGTGTGTGCCTGTGTAAGAGTAACACTCAGAATGCTTGAGTGCCACTTAGTGGCTGTTTCCTCCTTCTTGTCACATGTTAGTAATGTATTTCCTAGAATTTCTTTGGAGTGTTTCAACCAGCCTTAAAAAATTGCCCATGCCGTCATTAAAGAGTCAGAGTCTAAAAACATTTCTTAAGCTTCTACTGTGTGCCAGACTATGTGCTAAGCTCTGGAGATACACTGTTTGGAGACAGTCTCCTGCCCTCAAGGAGCTCACAATCTAATTGAGGGAAGACAACACATAAAAAGATAAAAAAGGGGAGGACAGAGAGAGAGAAGGTCACTTGGTGCAAAGGATGATGAAGTCCTGTAGCTGAGGAGGGAGATGGTCTAAGGAGGTAAGAGTTTAAGAGTTGATTTCATCAAGCAGAATGATGAGTTTCTTGAGAACATAAGTTCAGGAAAATCCATCAAGGAGTTTTAAAAATTATTGTATGTGTTATACTATACTGAGGTGACCAATCAGATTTGGTTCTTATCTGCTAGATGTTGACAATACAATATACACAGATAGATTCATACTCTGATTGAGTATCCATGGAGTTAGGAGAGAAGAAAGTAAGAGGCTGTGTTTAATAGTGCAGGAGGGCAAACACACACTGGACTTAGAGTTAGAAGACCTGGGGTGCTAGGTTTGTTTTTGATACTTAGCTAGATATGTTGCTTTTCTGTGCCTCAATGTCCTCTTGTGGGGAAAAAATGGAGGGATTAAACTAGATGAGTTTCAAGGCTCCCTCCAGTCTCAAAGTCTATGAAGCTCAGTCCAAATATATGAATGAAATATTTAACCATTCTTATGTTTTGTCTACATGACATAAGCACCTGGGTATTTGGAAATGTTGGGATGGTTAATACTTAAATTTTTCCATCCAGATGTTTGGCATCCTATCGATACAGCTAAAGCCAACAATTTCAACACTAACCAATAAATAAAATATATAAACAAAGATATTTTCTATACTTATTTCCAGCACTGAGGATTTTTTTTTTCTGGGGGGAAAATAGGGTGGGGTATAGTGAGTAGTAGAAAATAGAAAACAATTTGAAAAGAAAGATAAAAGAGATTAGTCTCATCTTCACTGGGGAAGAGTATTAGTAAAGGAATTAATAACTATTAACTAATTATATATAATATATGTATATTATATATATATATGTGTATATATTCCACTGTGAAAATAGTCTAGGAGAAACCAAAATACTAGGAGTATCAAAAATGTGGTGCAAAATGTAAAAATTTGACTCCAACCAATTAATTATCTGACTGAAATGAACTATTTTTTCTCTACCATATTCAAATTTGATTACATGTCTTGATATAGCTTTAGTAAAAACAAATACTTCAAAGATTATACTTAATTTAATTCAACAAGCATGCAGCGTATGGAATGCTGGACCTGAGACCAGGAAATCCTGAGTTCAAATGTGATCTCAGACACTAGTTATATTACTCTGGGCAAGTCACTTAACTTGTTTGCCTCAGTTTCTTTACATGCAAAAAAGGAGATAATAATGGCACCTATCTCCAAGGATTGTTGTGAGGATAAAATCAGACAACATTTGTGAGGCATTTTGCAAACTTTAAAGCACCATGTAAATATTAAGTGATTATTTTACTATAAATAAGTTGAAAGGTAGCCTGGTGCA
Organism: Phalanger gymnotis; assembly: GCA_028646595.1. Lineage (NCBI taxonomy): Eukaryota > Metazoa > Chordata > Mammalia > Diprotodontia > Phalangeridae > Phalanger > Phalanger gymnotis. The sequence goes on from JAQQSZ010013817.1 coordinate 7,111, forward strand.
ATGGATAGAGAACTCAGAGCCAGGAAGACCTAAATTCAAGTCATGTCTTGACCTGTATTTTCTCTATGACCCTGGGCAAATCACCCAATCTCTAAGACTATCATTTACAGACAAGTTACTGAACTTCTTAGGTTCAGAAATCATAGGTCCAGTGCCTCTCCCTAACCCTAGGTACTATGCACTGTCCACACAGTGGGACACAAAAGTGAGAAATTATATAGATCTTGCCCTCAAAGAAGGGAGATAGCTCATATGTCCTCCAAGGCACCACTTATATATTTTCATGTGAGCCTACTGGATAGTGTCTAAACACAAAAGATCAGGTGGGAATTTCAGCATTGTGGTAGGCTGGTGGACAAGCATTTCAGAGAGCAGATTTTGGAGAGCTCCACAAAGTTGCAGTAGGCAGCTTCTTATTCTCTGCTATTTTCTGTACTTAGCCATTTAAATACTTTCCTACGCTGAATGACACTTATGGATGGGGAAATAGAAAAGTCAGTCAACATGAAGTTGTTAAATGCTTTCTATGTGCCAAGCTTTGTGCTAAGGCCTGGTTATACAAAGAAAGGCAAAAAAGAAAACAAAAAGGAAACATTGCCCCCAAATAACATACAGTCTCATGGAGAAGACAACATGTGTGTATATAGAAGGTCTATGTAGAGTAGATGAAGATAATATGAAATGCGAGGCATTAGCATCTGGAGGACCAGGAAAGGGAGGTACTATTATTATTACCCCCATTTCACAGGTAAGGAAACTGAGGCAGATAGATTTTGGAGAATGAATTAGAGTGGGAAGAGGAGAGAGGGAGAGAGAGAGAGAGAGAGAGAGAGAGAGAGAGAGAGAGAGAGACAGAGAGACAGACAGACAGACAGAGACAGAGACAGAGAGACAGAGACAGCAGTTAGAAGGCTATTACGGTAGTACAGGCAAGAGCTGATCAGTGTTGGAACTATGGTTGCGATGGAAGGAGTGAAGGAACATATATGAGAGATATTGTGAAGACAGGAATGACAAGATGGGGCAATGGATTGTACAGGTGAGATGAGTGAGAATGAGGGATCAAGGATGTTAGCAAGGATACAAGCCTGGATGACTGGGAGGATGGCTGTGTCTTCAAAAATAATAGAGAAATTTGGAAGGGGGCAAGGTTTACAATGAGTACTCCTTAACATTTTGAGTCTGAGAGAATTTGAGATGCCTACAGGACATTTCACTTGGGATGTCCAAGAGGCAGCTGGAGATACATGACTAGCTCAGTAGAGAGATTCTCTGTCTGTCTCTAGTAATTGTCTGCGCAGAGATGATAATTGAATAAGCCATGGGAGCTAAGGAGACAACCAAGTGAGATAGTATAGAGTAAAAAGAGAAGGGAGCCAATGACAGAGACTTGGGTAACATCCATGCTTTGAGAGCCTGACACAGATGAAGAAACAACAAAGGATATAGAGGAATGGTTATCCATATAGGAGGGGATACATGAGAGAGAAGTGTCACAAAAACTTAGGGAAAAGAAAGCATCCAGAAGAAGGTGACAGCATCAAACACTGCAGGGAGGACAAGGAGGATAAGCATTGAGAAAGTTCGTTAGAGCTAGCAATTAAGAGATCATTGGTAACTTTGGAGAAGATAGTTTCAATTGAATGATTGCGGAGGGTTTAGAAGAGAAATTAGAGAAGAGACATGGATGGTAGACTCCTTTCTCAAGGAGTTTAGCCATAAAGGGGAGAAGTATATGGAATCATAAAGAGCTAGCAGAAATAATCATATTAAGTTTGAGTTTTTTGAGGATGGAGGAGACATGATGTGGATTTATAGGCAGAAGGGAAAGAGCTGATAGGGAGAAGTTGAAGATAAGAGATAATTGGATGATGATATGATCAATTTGTTGGAGAAGTAAGGAGAGAATGAGATTACAGGTACATTTAGAGGGATTTGCCATAGCAAGAAGGGAGTAGATACGGAGGGAGCTGAGTAATGTGAAATGAGGAAGGGAAAAGGGAATTCTCTGAGAAATGCCTCAATTTTTTTTTGGTGAGGTATGAAGTCCTTAGTCGAGGGGGCAGTGTGTGGCCTCTTAGACCTTCTTGAGAAGCGAAGACTCTAGAAGAAAATGTTTAGAGCAACCACTGTGGAAAGTGGTTTAAGAAATCAATTGGGGAACAGTGGAATGTTTGCTCTGAGGTAGTGACGACCCATTTGAACTTAGATAACATAAATTTACAGTGGGCCTAGTCATCATAGTTTTGAAATTTCCTCCAGTTCTATTCAGTAGCATGTGAATAGGAGGAAAGGAGGGATATGTGGAGTAATCCAGAGTTGGGACTTTGTAAAGCATAATTGGTGATAAGACTAGAGGAAAAGAGATTTGAAGGTAGAGAATGGTGTAGAGTGAAGTTGGTTCACTAGGGGTTTGAGATAAAGAAGGGAGGAGAGTAGCACAGGAGATGATAGCTTAAGAAAAAAGCTGAAGGATGGAAGGAATAAAGGTCAAAGGGTTTGTAATACTTTAAAATTTCAAAGTGCTTTCATGATAGTAATTTTGAGAGGTAGTGAATGTATTATAATTTCCATTTTATAGATGAAAAAACTGAGGTCCAAAAAAGTTGAATGATTTCCCCATGGTCACGCAGCTAGTAAAACCAGATTCATCTTTGGAATGTAGATGTCCTGACTTTAGAGTAGGTGTTCAAAATATCTCTATAAAGTAAGATAATTCAGCAAATTGATAAAGGGAGGAAATTTTATATAGTGCTTTAATAACCCAATTCTGACACATCCTGACTTTGTGTTCAAACCCTCTAAGACTGTAACAACTAAACTCTAAGATTATAAATTGCAGAGAAGAAGCTGACATTCACTGGTAGGAGTTTTCTTATCTGGGAGTTTCTCATAGAAATGAAATCACAGTTTAAGTCCCTATCTCTATCCCTGTTATTTTTTTTCAGTATGTACAAAATATTTATAGCATCTCTTTTTGTGGTGGGAAAGAATTGGAAATCACGGGGATGCCCATCAATTGGGGAATGACTAAACAAATTGTGGTATATGAATGTAATGAAATACTATTGTGCTATAAGAAAGGAGGAGCAGATAGACTTCATTACAGCCTGGAAAGACTTATACGAACTGATGCTGAGGGAGGGGAGCAGAACCAGGAGATCATAATACATGATTACAGACACATGGTATCTGAAGGACTAACTTTGATAGACTTGACTCTTCTCATCAATATGAGGTTCAAAGACAGCTCCAAAAGACTCATGTGGAAAAAGCTATACACATCCAGAGAAAGAACTATGGAGCCTGAATGCAGATTGAGGCAAACTATTTCCTCTTTTTTCCCTTCTTTTTTGGTTTCGTTTCTCCTTTCTCATGATTCATTCCATTGGTTATAATTCTTCTTTACAACTGGACTATTATGTTAAGTATTATTATTAAGTTCAATATAAAAGTACATTGGATTCCATGCCATCTTGGGGGATAGGGGGGAGGAGAGGGAGGGAGAGAAAATTTGGAACCCAAAAACTTGTGGAACTGAATGTTGTAAACTAAAAATAAAAAAAATAAATTTATTTTAAAAAGAAGCAAAACAAGAAAGAGCTTTCCCACTGGGAACAAGATGAGAGAGTGAGAGTGAGAGAGAGAGGGGTGTGTGTGTGTGTGTGTGTGTGTGTATGTGTGTGTGAAAGAGAGAGAGAGAGAGAGAGAGAGAGAGAGAGAGAGAGAGAGAGAGAGAGAAAGAGAATGTTTCAGATCACACCCAAGGGGAAATTCCCCAAAGTCTTGAGTGTAGCAAGCTGGTAATAAGGACATGATTGAAATTCTACATGTCAGTTTCTTCCCAGGCTTTCTCCCTTCCTGGACCTGAAGAGAGGTTGGAATCATGGATTTTCTCTCTTAAAGCTGGAAGCCAGAAGAGCTCAGGATCTCTCTTCTCTCACTCTCACTCACTCCTGCCCTTCATGCAGGTATGGAGCAGTGAATAATCAATCTCCACAATGAGGAGACAGTGCAATACAATTAACCTTTTGAGCTAAGGGCTGAACTTGCGTTTAAGTTCTATTTCCATCTTTTCATCCTTCTCTTTATTCTTGTGTTTGAAAGTCAAGTTTTCTATTCAGCTCTGGTCCTTTCACTGAGAAAGCTATTTTATTGAAAATCTATATTTTGCCTTGGAGCATGATACTCAGTTTTTCTGGGTAGGTGATTCTTGATTTTAATCCTAGCTCCAGAATATCGTATTCCAAGCCCTTCGATCCCTTAATGTAGAAGCTGCTAGATTTTGGGTTTTTCTGATTGTGTTTCCACAATACTCAAATTGTTTCTTTCTGGCTGCTTGCAGTATTTTCTCCTTGACCTGGGAGCTCTGGAATTTGGTGACAATATTCCTAGGAGTTTTCTTTTTGGGATCTATTTGAGGAGGTGATCTGTGGATTCTTTCAATTTCTGTTTTGCCCTGTGACTCTAGAATATCAAGGCAGTTCTCCTTGATAATTTCTTGAAAGATGATATCTAAGCTCTTTTTTTGATCATGGCTTTCAGGTAGTTCAATAATT
>JAQQSZ010013818.1:0-11669 GCA_028646595.1 Phalanger gymnotis
AAGAAAACAACACCTTAAAAAATAGACTAACTCAAATGGCAAAAGAGCTCCAAAAAGCCAATGAGGAGAAGAATGCCTTGAAAGGCAGAATTAGCCAAATGGAAAAGGAGGTCCAAAAGACCACTGAAGAAAATACTAGCTTAAAAACTAGATTGGAGCAAGTGGAAGTTAGTGACTTGACGAGAAATCAAGATATTATCAAACAGAGCCAAAGGAATGAAAAAATGGAGGACAATGTGAAATATCTCATTGATATTCCCTGACTCAGTCTGTATTCCATTTCCTTCCTCTACTATACCTCTGCTAGGCTGTCCCATATGCCTGGAATGCACTGTTATCCTTACTTCTACCTCTTGGAATCCTTTCTGGCTCAGCTCAAAGTGTCATCTCCTATGGGAAGCCTTTCTTGATGCCCCTAGAGTTATTTCCCCCCCTCAAATTATACTGTAGTTGCTTATGTTTGAATGTTATATTCTTGTACTCCCCTAGTAGGCTGTAAGCCCTTTGAAGGCAAATATGACAACGGGAGGGCGGGGGGGGAGGGTTGTCTTCTTATGGCCATAGTATCCTGAGCATAGAATTTACTAAAAGTTGGAACATGGGCTGGAATGCATTTGACGAATTAGGCAGTTTTCAACAACTGCAAGCTTCTGTTTGAAACCAAAATTCATCATTTGAAAACAAATATTCTTTTTGGTAATGTTATATAGCAGCAAATCATAGAATATCACAATCTCTGAAGAGTCAAAACTGCAGGTCACATGAAGGGATACAGAGAGACACTTGGTAAATGTAAATATGCTTCAAGATATTATCGATGTTAAATTTTGTACAAGAATGGCACAAAATAGAAAAGCTGTATTATATAGGAAAAGTGGGTGGACTGGTCATGCACTGAGAACAAAGCTGAACAGATAGATAGGTATGCTGTACTAGAATACACCTAATGCTAAGCAACCTGGACAAATGCCCTTAGCATGCTGGGAGGATGCTTTGTGGATGGAACACTTAGGGGACTACATGGATAAAAGTCACACAAGAAAAGAACATATGAATGGACCAGAAACCAGTGATATTGAGAAAGTGTAAGATTTCTGGTACCAAAACTTATGAAGAAGGAAAACATTTTTTACAAGTTTAAAAAATACATTGGCTTGCCTTTTCCCCATATCAGCATCTATATAGATTTTTAGCAGCTGTCCTCCCAACACGTATCCAATAGCAGGGCCTAGGACTGACATAGAAAATCCAATTCCTATAAAAAAAAAAAAGAAAAAAAAAAGATAACATGAAAACATGCCTAATTTGTTTTTTCAAAGTGCATTATAATGTGAAGAATGTTTTATGGTACAACAAGTGTGAAACTGCATGGGGATTATATTCACAACAAAAATAGGTTTATTTTAACTTTTTGTTTCATGCACATCATTTTGAAAATCCCCCCGTGGGTTTTAATATATGGCAATTATTAAAACATTTGTTCAATAAGCAAGCTGTTAAGCTAGAGACATAAGGCCAAAACAGCCAGGAGATGTAAATGTAACTCATACTGATGATTACGAGGATTTAGTCCAACACCTTTACATCTGCCCATAAATCTGAATGATGATTACTTTCTCTGTGTTCAGCTACATTTGAAGAAAACAGCACTCTATGAAAAATCCTTTCATAAGAAAATACTATTCTTTATATCTGTATCAATATATTTAAATCTACATTTCTATCTATGTTGATAGATCTATACCTATATACATTGTCAGATGGACTGATAGAGATAAAGAGATCGAAACAGATATATCAGGTTTCTGTTTGCAGAAGCTAGAGATATGGTTCGGATAAAAGATTCAGTAGAGTGTTTGTTTCTCCTAAAATGGTTGGAGATATGCTGGAATGTCTAACAGTCCTGCACCAACAACCCAGGGAAGAAAAATAGAGAAAGAAGCGGTGAAGTAGAGATAAGAAAAGAGAAGAAAGAGTTAACTGCTACCAGGCTTTTCCTTCCTGCTAGCCTCACTAGGGACAACCTTATATATAGCCTTCTGTCTGCCCCGCTAAGGCCAAAATATATTCTCATTAGACAAGTCCCTGCTAACAGCAGTAACTGCTGTTTCAAAATAAGAAATACATAAGAGTACTTGGGAAATTGGAATACATGCAAGAAAATACAGTATATAAAAAGGGATGTTATGATATTCTTAATTAAACTCTGAGGTACCTTCGATCATTATATCAATGATGTCCATCATCTTTTAACATAACTAGAATTCAGTGGATTATTACATTAACTAAACAGCTCTTAAGAAATATCTTTTTGTTATTAAAATTCATAAATTATAAACAATTATGCAAGTTTAGTTTAATGGGAAAGATCTGCCTGAAACATTACTAACCTTTTTTACTAATACTTACATATTTATTTACAATGCATATCAAACAAAAAGCCATAATGGGTCAATTATATTAGAACACAAATTCACCTATATAGAGAGATGACTTATGTGTAGGAACACTCTCATCAATAAAGGCTGTTCCTAGCGTGTAAAGAGGGGTCCCTCCTACTCCCAGCAATAGCTGCCCCAAGATGAACACATAAAGGTAGCTAGAAAGGTTGGAGGTGGCATCCTTGCAAGTGCTGACATTTCCTGTTGCTGGGCAAGTATCTGAAAAAAAAAAAAAGTAAAGGAAAAGAAATTATGATTTGCAGAAACTTGGTACAAGTTGTTCATTTAAAACACATCCTTTTCATGAATTTTTCAAAGTCTGTAATTATTTTCCCTACTGAAATTAAATTTGGCTGTATTCAGCTGCAATTTGAAAAGCATCATGGTTGGCCTTAGAGTTAGGAAAAATATAATCAAAACCAGCCATGAATATTTACTAGCTGCATGATCATGTGAAAGACAGATAACTCAAACTGAAACTCAGTTTGTTCATCTGTAAAACGGGGTTGATGATACCTGAAGGTACCTCAGAGGTTAGATGTAATGATCAAATAAGATAGCATAGGGGCAGCTAAGTGGAGACAATGAGGGTTAGGTGACTTGCCCAGGGTCACGCAGCCCTGTTTGCTTTTAACAAGATAAATGGAGGGTAAACATTGCATTGGGAATCATTGTTATCTTACTCTTCGATTAAAATACTTCAATTTCATTCTGTATTTTAGAAATTTCATGGCAAAATAATTATTGAATTTTCATTCTAGAAAAAGCATTCCTAACTATAGTTATAATGGTAGGTGACATTTAGAGTGTCCCAGATTAAAATAAGCTGACTCTGTGTAAATATTGGGGAAGGGGGGGTGGGGAGGGCTGTTTTAAGGTTTGCAAAGTATTCTACATATACTATCTTATTTTTTTTTTTGAGGGGGAAGGTAGGGCAATTGGGGTTAACTGACTTGCCTAAGGTCACACAACTAGTAAATGTGTCAAGTGTCTGAGGCTGAATTTGAACTCAGCTCCTCCTGACTCCAGGGCCGGTGTTCTACTCACTGCGCCTCCTAGCTCCCTCCAAAATAATTTTTTTTAAAAAGCAAATAGGGCTCCACTCTTCCCCCTGAACCTAAATAGTGGCGACAATGAGGGGCAAGTTTTTCCCAGATGATTAAATATCTAGGGATCCAGTATTGTTGTTTTTGTTGGCATTGTAACATATTATTAAACAATGGGCAAGAAATACGTTAAATAATAAGTTATAGAGAGATTGAAATCTGCAACCTCCTTTCAGATTTGTGAGATCCAAATTTATCACCCAATTCAAATGCTGGTGGCGGTTTCCTATCGACCTTCTGGGACATTCTCCTTCCTTTTTCAATGAGATTAGTGCATGGCTTATAGTCTTTCCCTCTTCTTTCCTGCCACTGGGGGGTTCCAATAAATATAGAGTTTATTTATCTTATGCTATTAAAGTTTAAAATAGCACTAAGACTTTTGGAACAACATGAATAGTGCTACCCCATCAATTATTCTAGCTATCCTAAATCTACTCAGTTGCAATGACTTCAAAGTCACAGACAAGAGGCCAGTTCTGGAACTTCCATATCAACATTATTATGTACTTTAAAAAAAAAAAAAAGTTGTACACAATAAAGATTCATGGATTAACAAAAAAATCTTCTTTTTTCTATTTTCTTGCATAAAGAAAGGTCAAATTTGTTTATATTAGTCAAATTTATGATATAAACTACTATATTTTATAATATAATATAAACTATTATATTTTTAAATAAAGTTTAAAAAAAAGAAAAAAAGGAAATCTAAAAAATAGGATGAAAGCAGAGAAAAGGAGGTGGGAGGACACTAACCTCTGCTCTTTTATACTTTGGGGTACGAATGAAGAAGCACTTATCATGTGCTTCCTATGTTCCAGATACTAAACTTAGTGGCGTTGATGCAAAGATAAAAGTGAAACAAACCCTGCCCTCAAGGAGTTTATGTTCTAAGGATGGACAAAGTAGTATAGAGGAAAAAGCAATGGATTTGAAGTCAGCAAAACTGATAAAAATCCTTCCTCTCCCACTACCAGTGAAATGTCACTGACAAATAATTTCTCGGAGCCTTGGTTATCTCACTTCTAAAATGAAGGCCTAGAGCTAGATAATCTCTAAGGTCCTTTCCATCTCCAAATCTATGATAATAAGGAGAGAAAGTACATATAGGAGAGTGGGGGGGTAGGAAAGAATGTTTCTGTCTGGAGAGTCACAGGAGTGGCAAGCAGTCAATTCTCATGCTTTTTCCAGAAGGAAAGTATTTGATTTCTGTTCCAAAAGCAAGGAATTGAAAAGGGAAGGTTAGTATAAAGGTATGAGAAGCTGTCCTGAGATATCCTGGGTAGATGGATTTTTTAGTTTGGTATGGGGGCCTAGATTCTTGCTTCTAGGGAAGAAGTCGTGGTTTCTGGTCCAGATGGGGCTGTTCATGTTGGGAGAGGGAGGGGTGAAGGTGGAAGGGTCAGGGACAGAAAATCATTTAACTATGCTGGACCTCAATGTTGTTATCTGTCAAATGTAAGCATCAGCTCTGATGATCTCCTAAGGACCTTACAGCTCTACATCTATGACATCGTAGTCTATTTAATTGTAGATTTTATACTAACACTATTGTAGAAGGAGTCAGCAATCATGGCCAGCCCAAATGAAACTAAAGCAATAATGATCAGTTTACAACTGGGAGTCCAACAGTAAGCATATTCAGGGCAGCAAGTTGTGGTGAGAGACATAAGAAATAGGAAGATTCATAATAATGCTGATAAATTAAATTAATCTGGCCCACTGCTTTGTCTTAAGGTGGTTCAGGTTATTCACCAGAGTAAGACCCAGGTGATCCTCTATGGCATGGAAGAATCCCATTTCATCGTCTAAGTTTTCCTAGGAGAAATAGTTCTGATATGAGTCTGTTTCTAGGTTTCTCACCCACAGTATTAGTCAGCAGGTAAGTAGCTGGGGGAGGGAGGCGTCACCTATATTCCTTTGCTCCAGTTCTCTGGTGCCTGTTGGCCACACTGGTGTTACCCTCCACCCACAAAGAATCACTGTTTAGGTAAAGGATGACTCTGTGATGAGAAGGCCTTTCCCAGACAACTCTGGCTTTCATTTCTAAGAGGTTTGTTCAGATACCTACAGTGTTACCGTAAGGGTCAGTGGCAAAGTCAACATATTTATGAAGTGGTGGCTGCATGCTGATACAAAGAAAGGTATGACAATCCTTGCCCTCAAGGAACTTAAAATCAAAAGAAAAAAGACTAGAGCCACAAAAGGAAATGAATGTTTACCACCAAATCTGTGTAATATAAGAGGAAATAGAGACAAAAGGCTTACTAGATCTCCCAGGCAAATACATTAACATACGATCTTTTAAACTCACAAAATCTCCATGGGGATTCTCACTGAACTCCATTTCCTTACTTAAATAGAAAGAATACAACCTTTTCCCCAGAACAATACAAAACTCTTTGTATGGTTAAAACTTAGTTTTTCTCTACATGGATTAAATCAGATGCTCTTAGATAAGTTACCTGGTGCTTGTTGAAATGTGAACTACATCAGTTCACTAAAGTACTCCTGACTACAAATTTTATAAACTTTGCAAAACATGCCAAACTCAAAAACTAAAGTATTTCCCAAATAGGTCCAAAAGAGGTATGCCTTTTAATGAAATAGATGTCTTCCTGAAAAGCTACTTGTAAATAATTTTTTTCTAAGTAGAATCATTTATTTTTAGAACTGAAAGATACATTAAGAATCATTCCAATCAAATACCCCTTTTTACAGATGTAAATAGGCTCAGACAAGTTAAGTGATTCACCTAGGTCACCCAGTTTTGTTTTGTCTTTTATCAGAACCAGATATCCTCATTCCAGTCTAATTTTCTCTCTACTTCAGTCATTCACTATAAAAGTGTGACTAATTTTTTAAAAATAACTTTATGATGAATCATTCTACTATACAGGAAAAATGCTTTTAGCAAAATAAGTAGTCCTTAATTGCATATGCTTTGCTAATACGGATTTTCAAAACTCAAGCTCCTTGAAAGCCACACATTCTTATGATACTATATATATAAACATAGATATAGATATAAACATATATAGTAATCAAGTAATCTTGATTACTACACACACATATCAAGATACTATGTCTGTTCTAGAATAGTTCAGGTTTTTCTTAACACCTGCTTTTTGCTTGATTACCACATTCCCATAAATGTTGCTAAAAATAATCAAAATCAATACAACTAATTTTGTTTCCTTATTCTTAAGTGGAATTTTACAGATTTGGGAGTTTGGGGGATAAATTTAACAAGCATTGTTTTACTTATGCTAATATTAGAAAAGGGTTTCACAATTCAACGATAAAATTGAATAGCAGGATTAAGTAGTAATTGGCATTACTTAAGGATTTACTGACTGATTCACAAAATAGTTATAGCTTTTTTTAAATTTCCAAAGCATGCATCTAGATTTGTGAATTTGCACACACATATGCCTCTACATTCATATAAATGTAGCAACAATCTAAACTAATCTTAAACGATACAGCCAATGATACTTTTAATAGTTGTCGTTCTATTCTCCTTGATAACCTGAGAAACTAATTATTTCCTTCCAATAATAATCTACATATATGCAAATATATTCACACACTTATGAATATATATAAACATTCAATTTCTCACGCACTGAAATTTGAAACATTATGATGACTGATCACAAGAGGGAGCTCTCACTTTATATAACATCATGCTTTTAAATCCAAGATTTAATATGGTGAACTATCTTTTATTAAGAAAGTTTGTCCATGTTGTTATTGCTGTTTGTCCTTCTTCCTTGAAGGGATCATGACATCAGAAAGGTGATCCCATGACTTGCAAGTGAATTGAGTTTAAGTGAGGGAAAGCTGTACAAAGTCCCCAGCCTCACTCTCTCTTTGTCTGGGTCCAGTGGCAAGCTATATATAGAGATCAGGATGATTAGAGATGACCCCAGATGCAGTGGAAGACCTTACCCTTGTAAATACTACCAATAAGAAAGACCTACAAAAAATAACGTTGGGTCTGTATACTTCAAATATGTTTACAGATTCAATCTCATTTGAAATGTGCTTTTATTTTTCTACTTAAGCTATTCAGCTCAGTTCTCCTGGTTGGGGTACCATTAATTGCTCCAATGCAGAAAGATAGTTAACCAAAATTTGTTCCTCACAAAAAGTTACAAATGTTTCAAAGAGAAGTTTTAGGAAATGTATTGCTATTTAAGAAACACCAAGTTCAAATAAGAATACTTGCTTTTCCCTGTACCCCACACCCAAACAAAAGTGGAAGTATATCCTTAATCAAACAAAATTCACTTTCGTAAAAAAAAGATATTAAAAATCTATTTTTTTTTCTGGAAATATTACAAATTTTTTTCTAAAGTCCTTTCTACAACACGAGTACTAGAAAAAGCTCTTTGGTAGACTAGATCAGGACAAAAGGTAAAAAAGGCCTTTCATTAGGTAAATAAATCGAGGATAATAACCAGAAAAAAATTTTTTTTTAAATCATCTCTAGTCGTTCCCCATCCCTGTAGGTGACCAGGATTTGAACCCATCCAAATGTAATCCCCTTCCTTTATTCCTTGAAAGGATTAGATTAGGACCAACCAAAGTACTTTCTTCCCTATTGTTGTTGCTGAGTCCTATCCAGGAGGTAGGAGAAATTTCTGCAGGAGAGCAGAAGGACAGAGGGAAAGGGGTAGGACAAATGTCTGGACTTGAAATAGAGCTCAACACCACCCTCCTACCAGCGCCTCAGATACCCAAAGTCCATAAATCAACTGGTAGCTTTGTTGTTTGGTCACTTCAATTGTGTCAGAGTCTTCACAGCCCCACTTGGGGTTTTCTTGACAAAGATACTGGAGTGGTTTTGTCATTTCCTTCTCTCTCTTATTTTACATATGAGGGAACTGAGGCAAATAGAGTGATTAGGTGACTTGTTCAGGGTCACACAGCTAGTAAGAGTATTCCTGACTCTAGGCATATTAAAGATCTTTTCTTCCTCTATATTATTTCATTTGGTGATCTCATGAGTTCCCAGGGACTCAAATATTCTCAGATTTGCTTATCTAGTCCTACGTTCTTTCCTAATCTCCCGATTTGGATCTTCAGTTGCCTAATGGACATTTCAAACTCATATCTCACCTTAAAATCATCATGTCCAAAACTAATTATCCTTTCCCTTCTGACCTCCCCTCTTTCTAACTTTACATTTACAGTTGAGGATACTACCATAATCTCAGTCGCCCAGTGTCTCAACTAGGTGTCAATGACTCACAATCTTCATATACAATCTGTTTTCAAAGCCTACGGATTAAGCCTTTGTTTCATCCCTCACATTTGATCCCTTCTCTCCTCTGACAAGGCCTCTTTGGTGCTAGCCCCCATCACATCTAGCCTAGCTTATTCCAATAATCTGATGGTTGGTCTTCCTGCCACAAGTCTTTCCCCACTCCAGTCTATCCTCTACTAAACTGTCAAAGAGACCTTCCCTAAAGCGCGGGTGTATCAGGCACACATACCTCTCACTCATTAAGCTTCAGTGGCTTCCTATCACTTCCATAATCAAAATAAAATCCTCTCTCTGGCGTTCAAAGTCTTTCATAATCTCCCCTTTCCAGTCTTCTTATGCCTACTCCCTTCTAATATATTCCTCCCCTCCCACCAGATTTACGGATGGAAGAGAACTCCAATCACCTAGTAAAAGTCTTTCACAACTCAAAGATGTAGAAATTGAGGCCTAGAGAAATGCTGTAACATACTACTTGTACACAAGAGGCACATGAAATGGAACACAGTAGCAGAGTGATCAATAATCCCCACACAAATTCCTGGGGTTAGGATTCGATAATTAAAAAAAATTTCTTGGAGTGTACAAATAAGTTATATACAAGACAATCTGAAAATAATTGAGAAGGAAGGCATTAAAATTTAAAAGGATTGGGAAAGGCTTCCTCTAGATTAGAAGATGGGGTTTTAGTTGGGACTTAAAGGAAGCCATTGATGGCAGAGATGAGACCTGGAGGAAAGCCAGAGAAAACGTCCAAAGCTCATAGACGGAGTGTCTTGTCCATGAAGCATCAAGGAGGCCAAGTGTCACTGGATCTAAGAGTACATGGGCACTAAGGCAAAAAGAAGACTGGAAAGGTGGAAAGAAGACTAGGTTAGAAGGGCTTGGCAAGCCAGAGAATTTTGTATTTGATGCTCAAGGCAACACAGAGTCACTGTTGAGATTATTGAATAGAGAGTGACATTGTTGGACCTGCACTTTACAAAAAATCAGTTGGGTGGCTGAATTTGGAGGGTGTATTTGAGTAGGGAAAAACTTGAGACAGGTAGAACCATTTTCAGGCTACTGCAATAATCCAGGTGTGAAGTGATGAGAGCCTGCACCAGATTGGTGGCAGCAGCAGAGAAGATAAAGGAACATATTTGAGAGATGTTACAAAGATGAAATTGTCAGGACTTGGTAAGTCAAGAAAGGTCTGGAAAGACAGGGAGCTTTGTCATCCAGAGGAAGCCAGGTCACTGTGCGTGCAAGATGACTGAGGAAATAACAGGAAAAAATTAAAGATAAAAGCTAATTTTTTACCTTCGGAGCATGGTGGAAGAGGTGAGTAGATTTAGGGTATAAGTGACTTGTCCAAGGTCACATAGGCAGGATATATCTGAGCCAGGATCCTATTTCAGGTCCAGACTCCAAATTCACTCTATTACATTACTGTCTTTTTCAAGTTTACAGTCACTTTTCAAATACCTCAGTTTAAAATTCACAGAGGATATATGCAATTAAATACATCGTACCATCAATCCAGAAAGGAAAGGAAGTTTAGAGGCCATCTTGCACCCCTGCATTTTGCATATGATGAAACTAACGTTCACTGTTGAGTATTTGCACAGGATCAGACAGCAGGCAACAAAGAAAGAATCTGAATCCAGATCATATTAATTAGTATTTATTGTATAGGACAGTGTACTTGACTCTACATGCAAGATGATATGAAACAAATGGCATGATAAGATGCCAAAAACAACAGTGTTTCAGAACTATAAACTAGCTTATTATGATAAATGGCACCATTCCACTTGGCTGATCATGTAACACAAGTACACAACATTAAAATGCCAAAAATAATTTTCTCCAACTAGTTCTGTAACGTGAAACATGTTATTGAACTTCTTGTTAAAATAATAAAGATGTTATAAAGGGCATTCAGTCCATGTAGAGCACAGTGAAGTCTACCTTCAAGGACTGGAATTAGTGATAATGCTTCACTGACAGTTCAACATTCCATACTACAATCCAGAAATGTGAGAAGTGCCATTTACACCTAATGGTAGCCAATAGAATATCATTCCATGGAAACAACAACAGTATGCTTAGGAGATATCATTGTTCCTGGGCTGTACTATTTGAGTGGAACGAGTGAAAACCTCTCATAAAAAGGACAAATTAAATAAATAGGAATAAATAAGATAGTAAGGCCTCTCATCAAATCTAAACTTCAGCTTTCTACTTAAGTTTTTCTGTAAGCCAAGTTAATGACCTTGGGAAGACAAGTTAGCAACCACAGGATCCCCCGAGAATAAAAACAGGACACAAGATGCTCATGTCCTGTGTATTTACCTAAGGGCAAGAGGCTAGAAAGACGGCTAGAGTTGAGTAAGTCAGCAACCATAAAATCCTCTGAGAATAAGGTTAGGACACAGGATGCTCACCTCCTGTGTATTGACCCCAGGAAAAGGGACCCTCAGCTCAGAAGAAGAATGGATAAAAAGCCGGAAAGCCAGGTGCAATGTAGACGTGCAAGACCAGTTAGGTATAAGAATGATGGGAGACAAAATGTAAGGGTGCTGGGGGATATCTGTCACAGATGTAAGGGTGATGGGAGGCATCCGTTGCAGAAGTAAGGGTTGTGGGAAAGGCTATTTTGCCACAGATGTGAACATGAGATAACCAACAAATGGCTTCTGCTTGTCAGAGATAACCAAACCATTTGTTAATTGTCATGGTCACTGAGGTAGATTTATCACTTAAGACATAAGAATGGTGCATCACCTGCTTGTCAAAAATAACCATACTATTTGTTCTTTGCCATTGCCACTGGGTAGATTTATCAAGTCCAGATTGTACCCTCAAGGT
>JAQQSZ010013819.1:0-11669 GCA_028646595.1 Phalanger gymnotis
AGAGAGATGGAGAGAGAGAGAGAGAGACAGAGAGAGAGAGAGACAAAGAGAGAGAGAGACAGAGAAAGAGACAGAGAGAGAGACAGAGAGAGACAGAGAGAAAGAGAGAGACAAAGAGAGAGAGAGACAGAGAGACAGAGAGAGACAGAGAGAGAGAGAGACAGAGAGAAAGAGAGAGAGAGAGAGAGACAGAGACAGAGAGACAGAGAGAGACAGAGAAAAAGAGAGAGAGAGAGAGAGAGGAGAGCTACTATGTGTGTACACACACACACACACACACACACACACACACACGCATCCACACACACGCTATACAGAGCAGTTAGATAGAAAAGACAGCACTAGAAAGAGTAATAGGATGGAGGCCAAGAAGACTCATCTTGCTGAGTTCAAATCTGGCTTCAGGCGCATACTAGCTGTGTGACCCTGAGGAAATCACTCAAGCCTGTTTGCCTCCATTTCCTCATCTGTAAAATGAGCTGAGGAAGTGGCAAACCACTCCAGTATCTTTGCCAAGAAAACCCTGAATGGCATGACAAAGTGTCAGACAGGACTTAAACAGCTGAACAACAACACATACAAGATATGCACGTGTATGTATACATGTTATGCACATACAAGATATATATACATACATGCATATGTGTGTTTCGTGCATCTATCTTTACATAAAAACACAACATACATATATATATACCTATATACACATGTATGTGTGTTGTATTTGTGTATTTATACATATACATGTAAATATAAATATATAGATATCTATGTATGTATGCATATATATACACACAAAGAGATAAAGATGTGTGTGTGTGAGACAGAGAGAAGTATATACACCTCCATGTCTATAGATAAATACATATTTGTTCCACAGCCCTTTCCTTCAAGTATCTTAGAGCCGAGCTGAATAGACATAAAAAGTGAGAATGCAAAATGGTGAAAACAATTTTTTGACCCACCCTCTGGGCTACGTATCCTGAGAGGGTCTGGCCCCATCACACCAGTCACCTTGAGAACTCAGGAGTTTGTTCCATTGACGCCAGCATTGCTCAAAACATTTCTGAAACTCTTCTCTTGGAAATGCCATCAGAAGTAGTTCACGAGTCACACGAGAAAATCAAGCTAAGTCCTTTACAGTCACCTCTCCTTGGGGAGCAAACAGCAGTCTCTTGCCCCACCACCCAAGTTTGCTCAACTGGGAGGCAGCATGATATCGTTAAAAGAACCCAAATCCAGGCTCTGCCACTAATTACTAATTGTTCATATTTACACAGCCAGTAGCTTTATAGCTTACAACAGGCTTTCTTTACAGCAACCCTCCGAGATAGGCGGGGCATGTCTCACTGACTGTGTTTTATAGGTAAAGAAACTAAAGGTTTCAGAGAAGTTAAACATTTTCCCCACGGTCGCAGAGCTGGTGGGTGTTGGAGCCAGAGATTTGAACCCAGGACTCTTCTGACTCCAATTCCAGTGTTGTCTCCACACTGTCTTCACATAACTATGTGACCCTGATCAACTTCTTTCCCCTCCTTAGACTCAGTGTTCTCTCGTAGAAAATGAGAAGAGTAGGCCAGGTGATCTCTAAGGTGCTTCTCAGCTCTACCATGGTTGATGAGTGAGAGACTGAATGGATCCTACTAGACTCAAAACATCTTTCAGTCACTTTGAAAAATCAAACCCATTCTCAAAACTCAAATATTTGCTGCCATTGAAGACATTCAGAAGAATGTGCTGGAGGTCCTAACACAGTTCCTACAAAAGAGTTACCAAAATGTTTTCAGCATTGGCAGGATCATTGGAATGAGTGTATGGCCTTTCAAGATGACTACTCTGAAGTCAGCAACACTCATTTGCACATGTAAGTTCTGGTACATTTGTTAAACATATAGTTATAATAAAATCATACAATCAAAATAGGTGCTCATTTGGCACCTTACGTAGGTTATTTCATTTGAGCCTTATAACAACCGTGTGGGGTGAGTACTGCAGATATCCCCATTTTACAGATTATAAAACTGAAGTTCAGAGGCCAAGCGACTTGCCTGGGGTCACACAGCCAGTATCAGGGATTTGACCTCAGATTTGAACCAAGTTCTTCCTGATCCTAACCCTATCATCTTATCTACTACATCACAATGTCTTTAAAAATATGAGAATCACAGAGTTACTCCCATTCATTCTAATTCTTCAATGCAACATGACTAATGTGAAAATATGTTTAATAGGAATGTATATGTAGAGTCTATATTGAATTGCATGCAGTCTTGGGGAAGGGGAGGGGAAAAGAGGGAGAAAATTTAAAACTTATGGAAGTGAATGTTGAAAATTTAAAATAAATAAATTAACTTATTGAAAAGGTTAGCTAAAGCAAAAAAATATGAGAATTAAACATCATAGAGGTAGAGGAGAGATGTTAGAAGGTAATGTAAAAGTACCAAATTATGACAGATTCCATGGAATCCGAGGAAGGCGAGATCCCTATGCACCCAGAAGATCAAAGCAGACCTCAAGGAGGAAGCAGGATTCAGCTGAGCCTTGAAGAGTAGACACGTTGATAAGTTGGGAAGGGGGTTCCAGGGAAGGGGAAAGGTGTGAACAAAGGTGCAGAGGTAGGAATGAGCATGACTTTTTTTTTCCTGAGCTAGAAAAAAGATTGATCTCATTAGAAAGTAGAATCCATATTGGTATTATGTGAAGTTTTATAGGTTAATAAGACTGTAAACTCCAGGAGTACAGAAGCATTGCCTTATACCTTCCTATGCCCTCCGTAGACTAGCATATGGCCTTACAGATTCTAGGTGTTCAGCACATCTCTGTTATTTGCAGGCAGGAATCCCAAGAGGCAGGAGAGAGCCACAGAGCTAGGAATATTTATGTTTATAGACACATTTAACAATACAGTTAAACCAGAATTTTAAACAGGTGCGTAACCTCAAAACCTTGTCCTTCTTCCTTCTCCTCCTTCTAATCTCAGAGACAGCTAGGTGGTACAGTAAATAACTGAGCCTGGAATAAGGAAGACCTGAGTTAAAATATGGTCTTAGACAATTACTATGTGACCCAGGGCAAGTCACTTAACCTCTGTCTACCTCAGCTTCCCCAACTGCAAAATGGGGATAATAATAGCACCTACGTCCCGGCGTCGTGTAAGGATCAAATGAGATAATATTTGTAAAACACTTATTAGCACAGTGCTAGGTAGGAACTCAGCAAATGCTTATTTCCTTCTCCCTGGGCAGCTAGGTGGCCCAATTGATATGGTGCCAGGCTTTATCCAGTCAGGAAGACTCATCTTCCTGAGTTCGAATCTGGTCTCAGACCCTTACTAGCTGTGTGACCCTGGGCAGGTCACTTAACCTTGTTTGCCTCAGTCTCCTCATCTGTAAAATGGGCTGGGGGAGGAAATGGCAAATCGCTCCACTATCTTTGCCAAGAAAACCCTAAGCAGGGTCACAAAGAGTCAAACACAACTGAAACGACTGAACAACAATAACAAAATCTTTCCCCACGCCCCCAAACTGTTATCCCCCACCCCTTTTTCTCCTGTGCTCATTGTTGTCAGTCCAGTCTTTGGTATCATTCTTTAATCCTTCAAAAACTTGGTAAGAAATGACCTAAACACCTCTCTACAACCTCTCCTTTTCTTTTGGGAGTAAAGGGGCTGCTTTTCATCTCTCGTCATTTGCATTGTTTATTATTTACTGGATCCTTCCCTCTGGGGTAGACTTCTCATTGTCCCTGTGTCTCTACAGGGGTGATCAGCTCTACTACCCATGATGGTACAGTCATTTAGAAAAAGCCAGTCAGTCCGAAATAGCAATTTGGCTGATGACCTTCCAACTGGATAAAAGAGTAGATACTTCATAGATTCCCTACAGCTAGATAGGAAATTACAAAAGTCACACAGGGCCGTGGTCACAAACTCAAATTGCATATTTGTTTTGCCCCTGTAACACCTAGGGCCCCTCATTGTGAGAAGGGACCCTTTCTTAGCTCTGTCTGGGTTCCTGATATTACCAGGATAATCAGCTATTCGAATGTGAAATCTCCGTGCGCCCCCCACACACACAGAGACACACCTCCAAGACTTTTTTAGCTCCACCAAAGCAGGCGACCATGAATTCATAGTAATGATCATAGGATAGCAGATCTTGCACCAGAAAGAACTTCAGCAACTACCTAGTTCTACCTCCTCATTATAAAGAATAGGAACCTGTAGCTCAGGACTGGTTAATTGACTTGCCTGCCCAAGGTCACATAAAATGATTAATGAAACAGAATAATTAAACAAAAGATGGTCATGAATCAGTTGCTGGGCATTCCAACACCTAAATGACTATTGCCACCACACTTTCTCCTAAGGAGTACACCTATCAGTTCCCAATTAACCAGATTGTCACCTCAATACAACAGAAGGGGTATAAATCAATCATTCATGGAAAGCTGCTAGTAAAACTACCCTGCAGTTCAATGGAATGCCACACTTCTTGGGCCAAGAACTGGATAATCATTTAAACCCCATAGGAAGGTCTTGAGAGCACTACTTCTCAGCACAGACATGATGCTGGCGATTAGAATATAGGTGCCAATCTCTTCCCTTCTCTGCCTAGATAACTCTTGTTTTTCCAACCCCAAGTTGAGGCTTCATGCTTGGCCTCTTACGCTTATATACCATTCAGCTCCATTGATTTACAATTCAGCATTGTCCCCTTCACAAAGATTGTTTGAGCTGGTTGCGTATTTGTCTAAATAAGAGGCAAAGGGCTGCATAATATAGCTTAATGTTGAATTTTTTCAGTCATGTCTGACTCTTCGTGAACCCATTTGGGGTTTTCTTGACCAAGATACTGAAGAGGTTTGCCATTTCCTTCTCCAGCTCATCTGACAGATGAGGAAACTGAGGCAAACAGGGTTAAATGGCTTGCTCATTCCCAAATCTACTGTGGGCTTGTGAAACCTGATCTAGCCAAAGGATCGTAGCTTCAGAACTAAGTTACCTCAAAGGTCATCTGGTCCAATCTCTTCATTTTTCCAGATGAAGAAACTAAAGTACTGGAAGAGTTGGCCAGATCATTCAAATAGTGAGCGAGAGAAATGAGATTTGAATACAGGTCTCTTGTTTCCTGGCCAACTGCTCTCACTACCTCATCACCAAGGGTTTGAAAAAGCAGTCCAGAGAGGAAAACTTAATTCAAAGCCACACCCCTAGTAAGCTGCCGGTTTGGGACCAGAAGTCAGATTTCCTTTCCATGTGCGTGTACATGGGGTGTCGATCGTCACTTTTCCATCTCCCTCTTTCTATTGGCTGTCAATTCCAAATCAACCAATCAATCGTCAGACCTTTATTAACTAGCTATTGTGTGCCAGGTACATATTGAAGCTATAAAAATGAAACAATCCCTGTCCTCATGGAGCTTATATTCTTTCAGATACAAAGGGTACTGGCAAATTCTAAATGGAGTCAGAGGAATAAACAACTTTTTTTTGGAGGGGGAAAGGCAGGGAAATTGGGGTTAAGTGACTTGCCTAAGGTCACACAGCTAGAAAGTATGTCAAGTGTTTGAGGCCGGATTTGAACTCAGGTCCTGCTGACTTCAAGGCCGGCACTCTGCTCACTGAGCCACCTAGCTACCCCAGAATGAACAACTCTCACTGCTCCAATCTCTGTGGGCCTCATTTTCCCCTTCTGTAAAATGAGGCGATTGGACTAAGTGATCTCTCAGGCCCCTTCCAAATTTGACATTCTTTGATTCTGTTCTATGATTCTGCGAACCCTCAGCCTGGTTGATACTCAAGGGGCCAGCAGTACCCTGGATTTCATCTGCTCAGAATGAGAGCGGCCCATTCAGTTCAAAGCCTGGGAATTCATTCTCCACTGATGTCAGATATTAAGAAGGAAATACAAAACTCATGTGTTCACTTTGACTCTTAATCTGTCTTGATCAAACTAAATCCCAGGGTGTCAACTAGCTAATATGTTAAACTAATCCCAGATGATGGGAAAGGGCTTACCAGTCCCCACTCAGGGAACAATATGGGTCATAAGGGTCTTCTGAAGACAATGGCCTTTTACCCACATGTGACTCTAATGGATTTGTGATTGCCTATATATGACTCTAATGGGTCTCCTCATGGGCTGTAAATTCCTGGAGAGCTTTTTATATATAAAGTTTATATACATATGTATATGTATATGAACTTTATACCTCCTAAAGTTCCTAAGGCAGTAGTCAGCACCCAGTGGGAATTGAATGGATGAATGATTAAATGAAGCCAAGAACTTAAAAGCTCCTACTATGAGCCAGACACTTAGCTAAGTTCTAGGGATACAAAGAAAGGCAAAAATGAAACAGTCCTTGCCCCCAAGGAGTTTACAATCTATATGGAGAGAAAACATAAATGTTTATATAAAATAGCTATATGGGACTTGGAGTCATGAAGCCCTAAGTACAAACACTGCCTCAGACACTTACTAACTGTTTGACCCTGGGCAAGTCACTTAGCCTCTCTCAGACTCAGTTTCCTCATTTGCAAAATAAGGATAGTAACAGTGCCTAATTCACAGGGTTATGTGAAGATCCAATGAGATAACACATAAAGTGCTTTGCAAACCAAAATTGATAAATGAATGTTGTTGTTTAGTTGTTTCAGTGTCTGACTCTTTGTGACTCCATTTGGGGTTTTCTTGGCAAAGATACTAGAGTGGTTTGCCATCTCCTTCTCCAGCTCGTTTGACAGATGAGGAAACTGAGGCAAACAAGATTAAGTGACTTGCCCAGGGTCACACACCTAGTTAGTATCTGAGGCCAGATTTGAACTCCAGTCCTTCTGACTCCTATCCGCTGAATCATCTAGCTGCCCCATTATTAATAGTAGTAGTATTTGTGTACAAAATAAATATGAGGTAATTTTGACCAGGAGGCACCAGCAGCTGGAGGAATCAGAAAAGGCTTCATGAAGGGCTTAGTTTGAGTGAAGCTTGGCAGGAAATGGGATTCTAGGAGGTAGGAGTGAGGGATGGGGGAAAACCTATACAAAGGCATTGAGGTAGGATATCATGGCCTTATAGCAGGTGGAAACTTGGGTATGAAACATTAGGCTTCCACTTCCCCAAACCTTTCACCCTGCCTACCTCCCCAACCATCCATGAGCCGGGAAAGGACAAAGTATTACCCAAGAGCTACAATGTAGAACTCATCCCTTTTCGATGCACCAAATTGGCTGTGAGGAAACCTTGCCTAGACTAGAGTCTTGAGGCTTCTAGCCAGACAGGGCTGGCCACTTCTGAATGTCTGGAGCTCTGGACTTCGTAGAAATCTCCAGCCTTTCGATTTGACAAATGACATTCTGAGTGGAGGAGGTTTTGCATTTAATATATATCATAAGAGACATCAGAGCTATGCTCAGGAGATCAAATACTTTCCTCAGCTAAGAATGTTAGCATTACCCCTATTAATATCTCTCAAACAAAGACATTGGATTCCCTTCACCCCTCCTACTCTATGATCTCAGTTTATTAATGGTACGGTCATACTCCCCCCTACCCCCAAGCTTCCCTCCCCCATTCCCACCCCCTCGAGCTGGCTTCACCACAAAGGCTCGTTCCAGCCTGACGTATAGGCTCGCTAGAATGCACCTTCTTGGCACAGAGCTGATTCTCTGAAACCTTCCATCATCGTAAATTAAAGAATCAAATAGCTGAACTCCATCCACTCAAAACCAGAACAAGAAAAGCGAGGAGGGGAAGAGGCCTCTTATTGCTTTGACTTTACTTTGTTCCAGATGCCTAGGTATTTTCCTTAAATTGAAAAATCGAAGATTCGAGCAAAGAGATCGTTGATAACCCTGTTGTTCAACCCTAAGGTAAGAACAGGAAAGAAGAAAGAACAGAGGATTTGGAATCAGAAGCCCTAATTTCAAATCCTGCCTCAGCTGCCTAATACCTATGTGACCTTGGACGAATCACTCCATCTCTATGGGACTCAGTTTCTAGAGGCAGCTTGGTGGTGCAATGGCTAGAGGAGGCAAGAAGTTCAAATCTGGTCTCTGACCTTACTAACTGTGTGACTCTGGGCAAGTTGCTCAACGTGCCTCTGCCTCAGTTTCCTCATCTGTAAAATGAGTACCTACCACCCAGGGTTGTTGTAAAGATCAAATGAGATGTTTGTAAAGTGCTTAGCACAGCTCCTGGCACATAGTAGGTGCTTAATAAATGCTTGCTTCTTTCCTTCATCTATTAAATGAGGATATTGGACTGGATGACCTCAAAGTTCTCTTTCAGCTCAAGAGCTATGATCCTTTAAGAAGAGACTGAAGTTAAAGAGGAAGAAAATAAGCTATTCTCACCTAAATAGGGAGAACTAGTCATAAAGCAATAATATTTTATATCTGGACTTGGGTTCAAGTTCTGAGCCTGACACTGCCCTTTTGACCTTGGGCAAGGTGCCCAGGCTCAAGTTTTTTCATCTCTAAAATGAGAATCAATCAATTGGTATTTATTAAGCACCTACTAATGTTGGAGGTACTGAATCACAGGATCATAGATTAAAAGTTGAAGGCAATTCAAAGGTCATTTATTCCAATGCCCTCAATTTTCTGATGAGGAAACTAAGACCCAGAGACCTAAGTGATTTATTCAAGGCCATAGAGTATGGGCAGCAGGAGAGTCGGGGATATGTAGGAAGGGTCAGGATTTGACCCTTTGGCTCCAAGTATCCAAGTACTCTTTCCACTACACTACACTCCTTCCCTCTCATTGCATCTAGCCTGCCCGTCTTCCTTTGTCATTTGGATGATTCAATTAGGACAGCTAGGAGGCACAGTTGGATAGAGTTCAAGGCCTGAAGTTAGGAGAGACCTGAGTTCAAATCCAGCCTCAAACACTGGTTGTGGGTTGTGTGACACCGGGCAACTAAGTCACTTAATCTTTCAGCCTCAGTTTTCTTACTTGTAAAGTGGAGATATGTAGAAACTATCTCCCTGAGTGTTGGGAAGATGAAATAAAATAATAAATGTAAAACTCTTTGCGAACCTTAAAGCTGCATAAATGCTATTGTCCTCACCATCATCATTATGATTGCTGAGAGAAATGATTACTAATAACTAATAATTTGGGGAGATTCAGAGTTCTCCCTTTTTCTATCCTTATTACAAGACTTCAGCCTCTGAGGTTGAACTAACCTCCTCTATCCAGCCCTACCCAATCTTACAAGGAATCTCTCTATCCAATCAAGCTTGGGTGGAAACAGACCCTTTTGTCTAAATTACCCAAGCCGGGGGTGGTCTGGGTATAGAGATAATCTCTCTGCCCAAGGGTGACATGACATCACTTTTGGCCCTCATCGTAATAGTCATTCTCTCATTAATTGTTAATTAATTGTTTAAAGGCCAAGGTCCCCCACTGCATCCCGGGCCATCTCCAGTCATACTGATGTCTATCTGGCTGCCGGACCCAGACAGGTAAAAGTGAGGCTGGTGACTTTGCCCATCCCTCCCTCACTTAAATCCAGTTCACTTGCATGTCATGGCATTATATTCCTGATGGTCCTCTTCAAGAATGAAGGACAAACAAGCAAACAAGCGATTGTTAACCAATTAGGGTTGATCCCATCCTGAGGAACCTACTGTTCAAAAGGTATATAACCCGTGAGCCCACCTGCCATGACTGTCTTTGGTCTAAGAGAGACATTAAATGACCATCCTTTTATTAAAATGCTGGCATTATTAATAAAAAGGTTAAATTACCCAGAAATTATGTTTCTTGAACCTTTTTAATCACCACATTGCCACACACTGATATAGGTCAGTAGAAAAGAAGCCTCAGGGCAGGAAGATCTCTATGGTGGCTTTCAAATTGTACTCAGAGCGATAGCCTGTTTCTGGCCACTGGACCAACCTATTCAGTCTCGCCAATGTCTGTGGTGCACGAATGGCCTGGCCCCTTTCGAGGCCAAGTGGGAGGGTCACTCTGGACTACTGATTAAATTTACCAACCAGAGTACTAGAGTCCAAAGGGGAAAAAAAAAAAACATAGTAAGCAGTTGTCCCACAACAGCAAAGTTTTTTTCAAAGTTCACCAACTAGGAGTGTTTATATCACATGCAGGCCTCTTCTATTATTTTCTAGTCTCTTTAGACAGGGCAAAAAGTCTCTTTTAGATTGCACAGATACGTGCAGAGATAAAAGGTTTTGTTTTTTTTTTAATCCTCATCTTCTCTACGAAAGAGAGGAAAAGAATCCTGAATTGTCAGACTCCAAAATGCTCTTTTTTTCTCTGCAGAGAAAAAGTCAACCTCACTCCTGAGTGGGGCGGAGGATGGGTGGGCATGTCTGCGAGCCAATCTTCCAGTAGAGGGGAGTATTACACAGGGGCCCTATGCTTCAAGCTCAGGCTCTACCGGCAGCCACCAGGACTTTAAAAGCCAGCGTCAGATGGCAAGCAAATGTGCAGCCCTCTTTAATCTAATGAGGCCTCAGCAGGAACAGAAAACTGTTTTCAACACTAGGACCAAACTTGTCTAAGATGAGCTGGCGGCCTATGCACATGACAGAGAGTGGCTCAGTAGGAAAGGCAAAGCTGGAAATTCAGAGATTCCATCCAGGGAGCCCTTGTTCCCTACTTGAATTCAGCCTGGCAGGATTTTCTCCTTTTGGATTCTACTCCAAATTGAAACTATTTTCTCTGGTGGCTTTCTCAGAGGCAGGCAGACCCTAGTCTGTCTTTCTAACATCCCTTTCAGTCCCTCCAAAATTCAATAAGGACCCGGATCTGTTTGCTTCCAAGGCACCTTGCCCTACTATTAACTTTCCCTTTTTGGAATCTATTTTTTAAAATGTTTCATTAATATTCCCTGGCAGAGATACTGCAGTGGTTTTCCATTTCCTTCACCAGCTTATTTTATAGTTGAGGAAATGGAGGCAAACAGGGTGAAGTGACTTGCCCAGGATCACACAGCTAGTAAGTGTCCGAGAACAGTTTTGAACTTGCAAATATGAATCTTCTTGACTCCAAGCCCAGCGCTTTATCCAGTTCACCACCTAGCTGCCCCATCATTAAATGAGACAATCTAGCTAAAATACCTTACAAAACATCAATGTTAAATAAATGGGAGGTGTTATCATTATGAAGAAGAAGGTGAGTTAGAATGTAATTGAAAAGGATAAGGAATAAGTATCTACTATGCGCTAAGCACTTTATAAATATAATCTCATTTAATCTTCACAACAACCCCAAGGATAGATGGTATTATTGCCATTTTATAGTTGAGGAAACTAAGGGTTAAATGAGCTTACCTAGGGCCATATAACTAGTAAGCATCTGAGACTGGATCTGAACTCAGATCTTGACTACAGGTCCAACATTCTATCCACTGCTCCAAGTAGAGGTGTCTGTGGTATTTACATTGTAGATTTTATTTTCAGTTTTCAAGCTTCAGGCTTGAAGAAGGAACAGCAGTTGCTATGTCCCAGACCAATGTTTGGTCACAAGCTTGGGGTGGGAGGTGCATTAGAGCCTCTCATAGTCATGTACTTTCAACTCAGGGGATATAGGAGAGAGGAAGGAATATGGGGAAAGAAAGAAAGAAAGAAAGAAAGAAAGAAAGAAAGAAAGAAAGAAAGAAAGAAAGAAAGAAAGAAAGAAAGAAAGAAAGAAAGAAAGAAAG
>JAQQSZ010013820.1:0-11669 GCA_028646595.1 Phalanger gymnotis
GCTGCCCCAGAGTGGTGGCTAAACCGCAAACTCCCTGTCCCCAGCAGCTTTTCCCACTCACCTTCTCTGTTGTCTTTGATGTTTGTGGGTTGAGTGATCTGGTAAATGCCACAGCTCACTAATTCGGGGTGCTAGGGCATGCTCCGCCTGGCTCCTGGTCTGGTCAGTCCACGATGCCCATGCTTGTCTCTGCTCTGCTCTGCTCAGCTCCACTCCCCTCCACTCCCAGCTCCATGTGGGATAGACCTTACCCAGAGACCATCCAGGCTGTCATGGGCTAGAGCCCTGCTTCCCTATGCTATTTTGTGGGTTCTGCAGTTGTAGAATTGGTTCAGAGCCATTTTTATAGGTTTTTGGAGGGACTTGGTGGGGAGCTCACGCTAGTCCCTGCTTTCCAGCCGCCATCTTGGCTCCACCCCCCTCCCCCATCAAGTCTTTTATATGTCCCATTTTAAGTAATGTGCCTCTCTTATATAGCCAATGGTCAAATTAGTCTTTTTTGGCTGCCATGTCATACTTTTAACCGAAACTAAACTTGCACTACATTAAAACCTTCAGATTTGTTTAAAAAAACAGGATGGTATACTTACTCATTTCATGTGAATGTATGTTCTTGTAAATGGCATATTCCCTACAACAATGCATATTACAATTCATCCATGCTTGCCCACCCTAGGTGACTTTTGTCCGTGATTTCCAATTAGGTCACCACCAAAGATATACTCAACATGCTGGAAGCCTTACTTTCTACTTATATCCACTCATATCCAGAGAATACCAATTAAGGGCAAGGACTTTCCTCCACTTCCAAACAAGACCATTCCATTGTTTTTCAAATATTTCTTGGATGACACCTTTTACTCCAGTTCTCTTTAATTATACCTTACTTGTCACGTGTAGAATCCTGCTCAACAATTCTCTCTCTACCACCTTCAATGTGATATGCAATTTCAATTCTTGGAGATGGTGCTGTTCTATGACTCTCATCTATACAAGAACACCAGAAAATATTGGTTTTAAAAAGAAAGACCTTTTATTTCTGGGGGAAGTTTGGAGTCATTAAAAGAATGTTCTAATTTCTTGAAGGCAATATGCCCCCCCTCCTCTTCAATTTTATATTGCACTTAAAGTTCTCTTACAATGCATTTCACACACAAACATATTCATAATTAAGTTACCATGTTAAGAGCTAGCATTTATACATTATCTTGTTTGATTCTCATAACAACCCTATTAGATATTATTATTATCCTCATTTACAGATGAAGAAGCAGAGGCTCAGAGACAGTGTTGCGCCTTGGGTCATACAACTAATAAATTATTCCCACTTAGACCTTCCTGATCCCAAGCCCAGTATATTATTCACTATGCCTTTTTGATAGCCATTCCACCCCTCCCCAATATACGCATACATATGCGCATGTATATATGCACACACATGTGTGCACATACAGAGACACACTGATGGATGCTTGTAATATATTTTCCTGATCATATATAGTAGGTTGAACAATAAACATTCATTATTCACTTGATTTTTTTGTCTGTAGATAGTTAAGCCAAATTCTTTGCCATCATCTCATTTAAGAGTCCAGGTAATAATCTGTGATGTAACCAGCACACTGTCATTTGTAAGCAAGAGCTTCTGGAGAACCTCACCGTATATAGAGAATCCCATTATAACTTTGTCTGTGATTTAGATGCATTTAAGTACAGCAGCAAACGCATTTGGTGAGCATAAGCCTAGCTGTTTTACACCTTGAATGATATGAACTCGAGGATTTTACACTAACTTCCACAAAATTAGATATTACTGCATTTGGCTCTTGCTTTGAGCTATGTAGATCACTTTTGATCCTAATTCTCTCACCCAGTGTTTGCTATAACTCTCATATTTATGTAATCTGTAAATTTGATATGCAAGTTATCCACTAATCCTTTATTAAAGTCATTAATTAATAGTAAATAGCACTAGGTCCAGGAGAGATCTGGGACCAGATGCTTCCTTATTCATACCTGGAAAGGGAAAAGGTAAGCTTCAACCATACAGATCAAGAACTGCTTTTTAGCCTGATAGAAACCTAGCTAATCAACAAGCAGACTTTTGTCTCTTGGCACACATCTAAGGTCAGAAGTTTCAACATTTTACGCTTACTTAGCAATGATGTAAATATATTCACTTTGTTTCAGAGATCCTTATATTTTTAATCTCCTCCAACACACAATTTCTAATACATACATATATATGTACACACACACACACACACACACATATATATACACATGAGTATATATATATATGTGTGTGTGTATACATACACACATATATGTAATTAATGAATGAATATTGCTCATTTCTTTCCTAATTTTAGGAAACAGTTTCAAAATTGTTTCCAATCCTGTGCTAGCTAACTTTTTCTTGGAAATTCTGCTGTCATGAAATAAAGGTTCTAATGATCATAATATGATAATGCTATCACTTTTATGCCATAAATTTCTGAAGCAGTTCTAACAGATGTTCATATGAGACCATAGGGAAGACTAGGATTTCTTTTGACTAGAAATTCAGAGTGATTCAATGTAAAGAACCCTAGACTTACAGGAAAAAAAAATAAATTCAATTTAGTTCAGTTAAATTAAATTTGGAGAGCAATTTGAAGTACTTATTATGTACGAGGAACTCTAAAGGCAGAAAGGAAACAGTCCCTGCTCATGAGGAGCTTACATTTTATTGGGGAGAACAATATGTATACTAATAAGTAAATACAAAACATAAACTAACAACTCTCTAAAGCCAAATGTCTTTGGAAGTTGTAAGAACTATGACCTTTAAGGAAAAGGACATAGTTATAGATATAGATACAGGTATATATTATAGACATATTCATTTCAACTATTTTTGTGATGACCAAAGTGCTGAACATTAAAAGGATGACCAACAAATGAGGAATAGCTAAACAAGTTGTGTTTTGTGCATGTTACAGAATGCTATTTTGATGTAAGAAAAAAAGATTATTTCAAAATGACATGGAAAGACATATGAACTGATGCAGAGTGAAGTAAATAACCAGAAGTGCAATTTATTCTATAATATCAATAATATAAAAATGGACAATTTTGAGAACTTTATAAATTGATGAAGAATGAAATGAAAGGATTAAGAACAATAATAAAAATCTAAAAAGAAATATATTTGAAAACGGTAAGAATTATGGTCAACACAGTGGTCATTCATGATTCCAGAGAAACAATGATGAAACATGCTATTCATTACGGAGAGATGGCAGATTTAGGATACAGAACAAGACACATATGTTTTTGTAAATTTTCTTAACTATGTCCATTCGTTACAAAAATGAGTTGTTCTTTTTTTTCTAGTGGAATAGGAGGGAAGGAAAATCAATTTACATATATATACATATATGCATATATATATATATATATTTAAACTAGAGAGATGGGAATCTGCTATAGAGCTGACATATTGCATGCATTTTCTGATGAGTTCATTCAGTTATGAGGTTTGTTTAACATTTACTTTATTATGAGAGATCTTAGTGGGAGTATGTAATGTTAATGGGATAATAAGAACTTCTCTGTCCCATTAATAGGTCTCACATGGAGTTCACTGGGGAAAGGACTTGCCTAAGGAATTTACTTAGGGGAGGCTTGCTTGTAAGAAGTCTTTCACACCTTTTGGTACTAAGCTAATTAGGCCCTGAATCATGAGGGTTGTGATATCTTCTAGCTCTAAGCCAATTAGCCAAAAGTTTACATAAACTCTGATGGTGAGGTTATGCTTTGGGGTTCACTTATGAGAAGGACCTTTGGATTTCCTGGCTGAGACTCTGAGTAGCCCTATGTTTAGACCCCTGACTGCTCAGATGTAAAGGCTCTCTCAATCCAGTGGTGTATGTAAAGTATATAGCAATATTGCTTTGATTTAGGCAGTCAGAGCCCTGTCTGTTGGTCTTCATGGTAATTTCTCTACCTGTATTTTCTCTATATTTTCTCTGATGTTCAGGGGTATGACTTTTCCCCTGAACTAGTGAATATAATTAAAAAAAGATTGTTGACCCCTTTAAAGGTGCTTTCCCTTAAAAGCAGATTAAAGAACCTGTGCTAGCTGGCCATCCTGGGTGTGTTAGGGTGCTTAATGTTACAATGCAACGTAAGTGCAATGTAAATGTAATGTAATGCAATGTAAAAAGAAAAAAAAACATCAATAAAACTGGGGAAAATATTTTAAAAAGAAAATTGTAAGGGTTATGATCAATGAAATGGCAGTTACAGTCCTAGACCAATTCACCAATGATTAAATGTCCTATCTGCCTCCTGACAAAAAGGTGATAAATCTAGGCTGCAGAGACAAATATCTTTATTTTGAGGGATTTGAGCCACTGAAGGATTTGTTTTTCTTCATTATCCATACGTCCTCCAAAACCATTTTGCTTTTCTTCTCCCCTCCCCCAATGTAGTAGAATGAGTGAAAGGGAGAAAAAAAATAGATTTTTCTTAACTTAAAAAAAGGAAAGAAAAAGAATCCCTGCATGTGGAGTGTTGTGTGATCTTTAAGAATAGGTTGCTATTGTTGGCTTTTCTTAATTATTTTACTTTGTTACCAAAAATTTGTTTTTGTATAGGGGTGTATAGGTATTCAAGAAGGAATAGTAGCTCTGGTGTGAAGGCTTGCTGAGCCCTTTGCAAAGTGGCTCCATCCACCTTCTGTGCCCACCTGGCACTAAACTCTCACGTGTACCTCCAAGAAGCTGTTATGTGCACAGTGGCCACAAACTAGCAAACCATGTTGAGGGTAACCAATGGACCACAAACCCATCAGTGACCTAGCAGGATTTCTACTCCAACCATGCAAAGACTTCCATTGTTGGAATGGGTGGATGAAGACAATTTGTTCCAATGACCATGAAGGCCGTGGAAGCAGGTACTTTGGAGTACTTAAAGCTTGGTGGAACATTAAAGACACCAAGGTCATCCACTGCACCTTGGGGCCATAGTGAGTCATCCTGAATTTGTCCTTACCATTGGACTTTAATGACCCTGGAAGAAAGAGTAAGGCTGACGACTTTGTGCATCTCTGCCTCATTGAAGTCCAATTCATTCATGAGTCAAGACATTACCCTGTGATGTCATTGGCCCTCTTAAAAATTAAAGATAAACAACTTTGTTACTAAAGAGATATCACTAGCATGGATAATCTGGAAATGTTTATAATGTTAAAACAAAGCACATCATACAACTTTAAAAGAATTAAAAATAGCACTGAACAAACACAAATTAATTCCAGGGGAGGAAAGAGCACTTAGAATAGAGTGGAGGAAGGGAGAATCAGGAAACGTCTTGTATAGGAGATACAGTTTTGAACTGGAATTGGAATCAAGTTCTTCTTTAACTTTGTCATTGAGTAGTAATTTTGCTCCTAAGCTTCAGTTTTCTCAACCATAAAAGAGGGATAATCCTTCTATGTCCAATCTTATGGGTATGTTATGAGGGAAGTTATTTATGAATTGTAAAGAAACACTTAATCCCAGCTATTCCTTAAGTTAGCTTTGGACTTTTATACTATCCCACAATGATTCAATAATAATACCTTTAGTATGGAATAGCATATTACAGCGAAAATTTATTTCTCATTCACAATTTCCCTAAGTTTAGCATTTAGTAGTTTTAAAATGATTTAGAAAAATATTTAAAAAAAGATATTGATGGTTTGGAAATTCTGGTGCTAAAATGATCCAACAAAATATTCTCAACTATAACAAATCTACCTTACAAAGAGGAAGAAGCAATAG
Organism: Phalanger gymnotis; assembly: GCA_028646595.1. Lineage (NCBI taxonomy): Eukaryota > Metazoa > Chordata > Mammalia > Diprotodontia > Phalangeridae > Phalanger > Phalanger gymnotis. Next base: position 5,811 of record JAQQSZ010013820.1, read on the forward strand.
CTCATAAAAATAATATCACAGCTGAGACAAGTTTGAGTTTTCTAATGAAAGAATCACTTTCATTTAATGTTTATGTTTTAAGATGCTTTACGTACTTTTTAAAAATTATGGTATTTTAATCACTATAATATTTCCTGTTAATAGCTGTAATCACAGTTTCATTTGGTTAATTTGTGGTTAAAAGATTCTGAGTAATTTGAGTATTTCAGCAGTTCAGAAAGTTTGCCTCCAGAACAGCTGACTAGTATTAGATAGGTAGTGAAGAATATGGATCATGTCCATTATAGAATCGTTCAATGCCAAACAAAAAAAAAATTCTTATAGGCTTTTCCCCATTGCTTATAAAGAGGCAAGTCTTTAATGTCTGTGTGCAAGGCATTTCATGAAGGGCTATATAAATTGTGAAAAAGGAAAACTTAATCTTTTCCCCAAGGCAAACTTCAATATATATCTTCTTAGCTTTACTGATTGATGTCTAGAGGCCGTCCATCTAATCTAACTTCATATATCAGATTGGAAAATAGGCATTCTTCATTTGCCTTTCCCCTGCCCTGGTATGAATGATTATATCAAACATGACTCCAGATATGATTTAGACAGCTCTGCAGTGGTCCAAAGCTTGATGTAATCAACATTATCATCTGCAAACAGAGGCATTGGAGGCATTCACCATCTACAGTGACCCTCTCTTACCTTCGGACTTTAAACTGGTGATGAACACCTTTAAACCAAAATTCTTTCATTGAAAGGATGTCTGTAGCATTTATACAGGTAGGAAGAAAATCTCTTCTAACCACACAAAGGTTGAAAGAAACAAGGTAACGTACTATCATGGAGCAAGAACCAAAGCAGTCATCAAGACATGATTCTTACTCTCTCAAAATCACTTTGTTATGAGATCTTGAGTGCGTTTCCTAACCTTTCTAAGTCTCAGTTTCCTTCTCTGTAAAAATGATAACACCCAATCTATCTTACAGAGGAGTTATGGAGAACAAAATGGAAAATCAATTATTGAAAAAAAAGATTTATAGGAAGTTTCTCAGATAAAGGTCTCATATCTCAAATATGTAAAGAACTCTGTTAAATCTATAAGAATATGTCATTCCCCAATTGATATATAGTGAAATGATATCAACAGGCAATTTTCCAATGAATAACTCAAAACAAAAATGAACTAGCCATATCATTTTACAACTATCAGATTGACTAAATGATTGAAGGAGAAAGAGAAAAGTGTTGGAGGGGATGTGGAAAAATTAGGACATATTCTTTATTGGTAGGACTGTGAACTGATCCAATAATCATTTTGGAGAGACATTTTGAATTATGCCCTAAGAGTTTTTAATATTGCCTACACCCCTTGACCCAACAAGACCATTCCTAAGTCTATTTCCAAAGATGATTAGGGGAAAAGAGGAAAAGAAAAATATTCTGAAATATTTATAGCATGTGTCTTTGTTATGGCAAAGAACTGGAAATATATATGTACATACATATATGTATATATATGTGTGTGTACATATATGTGTGTATATATACATATATGTATATTTCTCTGTGTATATATGTATGTGTGTATATATACATATTTGCATATATACATATACATATATATGTATATATTCATATTCATATATATATATATGAATACCTGTCAGTTGAGGAATGTCTGAACAAGTTGTGGTACATGATCATGATGAAATACTACTGTGCTGTAAGAAATGATGAGCTCAATGATCTTAGAAAAATATCCATTGACTTACATGAAATAATGAAGAGCAAAAAGAGCAGAACTAAGAAATCATCATATACAGTAACAGCAATATTTTTAAGAACAACTTTGAGCCACTAAGTCATTTTGACTATTATTAGTACCCAATTAACTACAATGGAACTATGAAGGAAGATGCTATCTACATCCAGAGAAAGAACTGATAAATAGAAGTCTAGAATCATTTTACATTTATACATAAACACATATTTCTGTGTCTAATGGTAACCATCTCTAGGGCAGGGGTGGAGGAAAGAGAAAAAAGGTGAAAAAAGAGTTACATAATAACTTTAATACATATTTAGAAGGAATTGCAAGTTGTACATAATGGATTTTCAGTTTCATGTGCAATCATCTGTTTTTTCTGTCTGTTAAGATATGGAAATGTTTGCTTTATTTCTTAAGTTCAGAATAATTAAAAAAATAGGTGAATGAGGGGACTTATAAATGCATAATGTGTCATGCAAATTCAAAGAAAGAAATGAAGACAAAATCCATAAAATCAAAGAATTTTAGGGTTAAAAGAGACCCTATAGGCCATCAGGTCCAAATTATTCCTGAACAATAATCCTTTTTCATAACACCCCTGAAAAGTGATTATCAAGCTCTATTTGAAAACTTCCACTGAGGAAGGACAACTACTTCCCAAAACAACCTTTTCAAACTTGTTGTAGCTCTAATTGTAGGAAGTCTAAATGTGTCTTTTCAAAACTTTCATCCATTGCTTTTAGTTCTGCACCATGGGGTCTAGCAAATCAAGTCAAATCTCACTTCCACATCACAATATTTAAAGTAATTGAAGATAGATACTACGTCCCTATGAAGTTTTCTCTGCGTCAGGCTAAAACTTCCTTGTTACTTCAACCAATCCTGATGTCATAGACTCCAGGTCCATTATTATTCTATTCACTACCCTTTGGACCTGATCCAGATAGTAAATATCCCTCCTAAAAATGCTACTTGGAATGGAACATAACACTTCAAATATGGTCTAACTAGGGAGAACAGATAGGACTGTCCTCTCTCAATGTGGAAAGTATGCCTCTATTTAATACAGGCTAAAAGTTCATTAGAAATTTTTCTCATGCTTTGGAACTGTATGGATCTTTCAGTACCCTAAAATTTCTAGATTGTTTTCATGGGAATTCTGGTCTTGCTACACATGCCTTAATCCATACCTGCATAGTATAGTTGAATTTGAAACCCAAGTATATAACTTTATATTTTCCCCATTAAAATCCATCATAAATAATCACATATGTGATTGACATATTATGTAATTGACATATTAATTGACATATTAATGTAAATTTCATCTTATTATATTTGACCCATTATCCTGGGCTATCGAGATGTTTTACATATTGCCTTTTTAATAGAAAAATAGCTATTATTCTCAGTATCAGATCAAATGACAATATACACTATTCCATAATCTACACTATTCACAAAAATTTTGGATAATAAGACATCTGATCAACATTTTACATTACTGACCACTCTCATTTTTAGTGTTATATCCTTTGGTTTAATGACATTTCTCTCTCCTGGTTCTCTTCCTACATTTATGGTCTCCCCTTCTCAAGCTCCTTTCTGGATCATCATTCATATCATGAGCCCTAATTGTGGATTTGATTAAAACTTCTGTTTTATATAGTCTCTCTCTCTCTGTGTCTCTCTGTCTCTGTCTCTGTCTCTCTGTCTCTGTCTCTCTCTTTCTCTTCCAAGTCTAGCTCCTATTCTTGCCCATTCAAGATAACTCTGTAATTGCATTTACTCCTTGTTAAGCATTAGTTGGTGGGCATGACAAATATTTCATCAAGCCAAGGCTTCTCTTCTGAGTCATGGAATTTGTTTGAACTTCAAAAAAAGATAACTAGGTATGTCCTCATCTTTACAGTCTTCTCTTCTCCTGGCTAAACACCCTCTCTTCCTGTAGCTGAATATGTAGGCATGTTCTCTAGGCCTCTCACTATTGTGGTAGATCTCTTTTGGCCACTCTCCAACTTAGGGATGTCTTTCCAAAAATACTATTCCCAGAAGTGAACACAGAAGTCCAGATAGGGCATAGCCAAGCCAGAGCATAGAACTATTACTTTGTCAATAGGAAAAAGGGCAGATTAAAATAACTTGAATAGACAATGCACTGTGAATGACCTCTCCACCACATTCATAGCCCGACAAGACATTATGTTTTCTTGGCACAAAAAAAAACTGCAAGCTCCCAAGGTTTCATCTTGCTGTTTATGCTAAAGAATTCTTACAGAATTTGACCTGCTCAGCCAATCCTTTGCTGCCAGGGTTGCATTTGACTATTAGTCATAACATTTTGAATAAAAGTATGCCTTTGGAATTACTCCTACTGATTGTTAATTCAGTGAGTGAAAGTTCTCTTTGCCAGGTCATTAACTTTAGTGGGAGTCATGCAAATATTTTGGAGGGCAGAATTAGAGCTGCATAATCTCAGAGATGAAAGTAACTTGAGGTCAACTACTCAAACCTGTGCCTGAACAAGAATCTTCTCTACTTGATACCTGATAAGGAATCATCCAGCTTTTGCTTAAAGACTTAAAGAAAAGAGAATCACATTTCCTTCCCAAGTCACCAATTTACTTCTGGTTAGCTTCATTTCCCCCTACATGAAATCTAAATTTGCCTCTTAAGAACTTCAACACATTTCCTAGTTTTGCCCTCTGAGGCTAAGGAGAATAAATTTTTACCTACTCAATTTCATAATCCTTCGAGTATTTTGAAGACAGCTGTGCTATTCTTCCAAGTATTCTTTTCTCCAGGCTGAATATTCAATGTTCCTTAAATTAATGGGCGCATAGAATGTTCTCAATTTCCTCGGTTATTTTTTGCATTTTTCTTGACATTTTATATTATCAATGTCCTTGCTAAAATATGCCATTCCATTGTAAGGATCAAGGAAGATAATATATACACCGAATTTTGCAAAATTTAAAACTATATAAATGCTAATTATTTTTATTACTATCATCCTTATTATCATCTAAGATTTAAGACAATACTCCAATTCTGACCAGGTCAAGACAGGCAAATAACTTCTTATTCCTGTGTACTCTGCCTCTCTAGGTGTTAAATAATTTTATATTAGGCTTTTTTGGTTACCAAATCTCCCTACTGGATCATATGAAGATTGTAATCCACAAAGCTTCAAGATCATTTTCCTTTTTTTAAACTTTTTAAAAATTTTATTTGTTATTTTTTATTTTATTCTGAATTTAAGAAATAAAATGCGCATTTCTTTGACATAGTGGAGTAGATAAAAGATGATCATATATGAAACTGCACTCCTTTTAACTACATAATAAAGTTATTATATAGCTTTCTTTTATTTTCCTTTCCCCTCTCCCAGAGGTTGTTACCATTAGGCATAAATGTGTGTTCATGTGTGTGTGTGTGTGTATGTGTTATGTATATAAACTCATTCTATATATACTTCTCTTTTCAGGTCTCCCTCTGATGCAGATAGCATCTTCCTTCATATGTCCTTTTTAGTTAGTTTGGGTATTTGTAATGGTAAAAATAATTTATTCACTCAAAGTTGTTGTCAAAATAATAATGTTCTTACTGTATACCACATTCTCTAGGTTCTGCTCATTTTGCTCTTCATTATTTCATGCAAATCTATTGATTTTTTCTAAGACCATTGAGCTCATCATTTCTTATAGCACAGTAGTATTACATCACAATAGTATACCACAACTTGTTCAGCTATTCCCCAATTGAATACCTAGTTCTTTGCCACCACAAAGAGAGCTATTATAAATATTTTATAATATATGAATGGTTACCTATCCAAACCTTCTTCATCTTGCACTCTGGAATACAGTTTCTGAGTTATTTCTGAATCAAATACAATCATTTACATGTGTCCCTGTTAAATTTCATGTTATTAAATTTGGTTCAAAATTCTAGCCTGTCGGGCGGAGCCAAGATGGCGGCTGGGAGACAGTGACCGGCGTGAGCTCCCCACCAAGACCCTCCAAAAACCTATAAAAAAATGGCTCTGAACCAATTCTAGAGCTGCAGAACCTACAAAGTGGCAGAGAGAAGCAGGGCCC
>JAQQSZ010013821.1:0-11668 GCA_028646595.1 Phalanger gymnotis
TCAATAAAGGGGGATAGGTTAGGAAGAAGCAAAATATAGTTAGTCTTTCACAACATGAGTGTTGTGGAAGGGTTATACATAATGATACGCATGTGGCCCATGTTGAATTGCTGGACTACTTTGGGAGGGTGGGTGGGAAGGAAGAGGGGAGAGAATTTGGAACTCAAAGTTTTAAAAAATAGATGTTCAAAAACAAAAACAAAAAAGTTTTTGCATGCAACTAGAAAATAAGATACACAGGCAATGGGGCATAGAAATTTATCTTGTCCTACAAGAAAGAAACTGAAAAGGGGATGGGAGGGGAATGGGGTGACAGAAGGGAGCGCTGACTGGGGAACAGGACAAGCAGAATATACGCCATCTTGGAGTGCGGGGGAGGGTAGAAATGGGGAGAAAATTTGTAATTCAAACTCCTGTGAAAATCAATGCTGAAAACTAAATATATTAAATAATAAAGAAAAAGAAAAAAAAAGAAAGCAACTAATCCAATGATCTCATTTTACTTATAAGGAAAATAAAAAGGACAAAAATGCAACCTTTTTAATTCAGTTCTATACCCCAAATGAAAATATTTATTATTATGTATTTATCTGGATTACCTACCAACAAGATGAAAATTATTATAGGTTAAAAGTCAGCAAAGTATATTTCTTATCACATAAACAATCATACACTAATCTTAAGCATCCTCCTACACTCCTTTTACTTCCCCATTTTGACCTCTTGGTAAGCCAGTTCAACTCTACACTTTCTTCTTTCAATTTCTTTGCCCCTTTATACTACTGAAGATCTTACCTTTTCAAACTCCAGCTTTGTAATGCGCCCATCATCCACTAAAATCATGAAACCACTACAAGTTTATGTTGCATAATCTCAACTGGGGCACTGCAGCAAAGTAATCCTTTTACATTCCCCTAATCGATTCACAATCCCACTCACCAAAGTGGCTTTTCCTCCTTTTCATCTCTCACCTCAAAGTCCACTGTACCCACATCCTCTCAGATGAGAATCCTGCCTTAGTTCACTGAATAAAATGTGCCTATTCATCACAATCCCCTCTTCTCTCCTGTTCATCATATCATATTCCACAAACATCTTCTTCCACTATCTCCTCCTTTACTGATATTTGACATGAAGTGGACCTTTCTCTCTGCCAAAGGTAACCTTTCTATATGTACAAGTAAACCCATTCCATCTTGACTTGTCCACCAGATTTCCTCCTCTATCCTCCCTACTGTCTCACTAATTGTCAATCATTACCTGTCTACTAGTTGCTTCCCTACTACTTACAAACACACCCATGATTCCCTCATCCTCAAAAAACCCTCAATTAATCTATCCATTCCCCCCTATCATCTTATATCCTCCCCCCGTTTATGACTAATTCCTTGAGAAAGCTATCTATCTGCAACAGGTCTCCTCCACCCACATCCTTTCCTCTTGTGCTCTTAACTCTTTGTATTCTGGCTTCAAAACTCATCATTCAACTAAAACTCTTCTCTCTAAAGTTACTAAGGAACTCTTAATTGGCAAATCTAATGGCTGTTTTCTCAATCCTCATCCTTCTTGACCTCACTGCAGTCTGTCACCCTCATCTACTATCTTCTTGATAATCTCTTCTATCTAGGTTTTCCTGACCCTGCTCTCTCCTGGATTTAGCTCTTACCTGTGTGAACAATGTCTGCTTTGCTGGAACTTCTAGATAACAACGGGAAAGCATAGGCGTTCCCCAACACTCAATCAGGGTCTCTCTTTTCTCTATACATATACATACACTATTTCACTTGGTGCTATCATCAGCTTCTGTGGTTTCAATTACCATCTCTATAAGATATGACTGACCTATTTGTACAGCCCTTACCTCTCTCCCTTCCAGTCTCACATCTCCAACTCTCTATTGGACATCTCAAACTAAATGTCCAAGCAACATCTAAGCTCAATGGTCCAAAACTGAACTTAGTGTCTTTCCACCAAAACCACCCCCCTCTTCTCAGCTTCTCTATTACTGTCAATAGTACCAACATTCTAATCACCAAGGCTCACAACCTAAGGGTCATCCTTGCACTCTCTCACCATCCATTTTCCAATCTGTTGCCAAGACAAGCCGATTCTACCTTCATAACACCAATAGTATAGGCATCCTCTTCTCAGACACTGCCAACTACACTGATGTGAGTATCTCTTCATCTTATACCTGGACTACTGTGATAGCCTGTTGGTTGATCTCTCTGCCTTAAGTCTACCTTGTACTGAGTCTCCACTCCAGTTCATCCTCTACAAAGATGTCAAATTAATTTTACTAAAGCACAGGTCTGACCATACTACCCCCCATTCAATAAATTCCATTGGTTCCTTATTACCTCAAGGATCACATATAAATCCCTCATTCAGCTTTTAATGGCCTTCATAACCTGACCTTTTCCTAGCTTATTCCCCTCCAAGTACGTACTCTGTGACCCAATGACACTGGCTACCTTGACGTTCACTGCAGAAAACAGTCAATCTCCTAACTTCTTGCATTTTATTGGGTATTCCTGACGCACAGAATTCTTTCCTGCTCATCTCTACTCCTAGCTTCTCTGGCTTCCTTAAGTCTCAACTAAAGTCTCACCTTCTGCAAAAAAAAAAAAACACCTTCCCAGTCTTCCTTAATCTTAATACCTTCCCTTTGAAACTATTCCCAATTTATCCTTTGTAGCTCTTATTTATACATAGCTGTTTGCATGTTGTCTTGTCCATTAGATTATGAGCTCCATAAGAGAAGGGACTACTTTTTTTAACTTTATATCAGTGCTTAGCATAGTGCCTGGCACATAGTAGGTAAACACAATAAATGTTAACATAACAAATGTTAACTGACTTGTTGACATGACTTACCATCCTGATCCATATAAGGGAGGCAGAAGGGAACAAGTATTTATTAAGCACCTACTATGTATTGGGCACTATGCTAAGTATTTTATAAATATTATTTCATTTAATTTTCACAACAATCCTATGAGGTAGGTGTTATTATTACTCCTTCTTTGCAGCTCAGGAAACTATAGCAGACAAAGGTTAAGCAACTTGACCAGGATCACACAGCTATTTAGTATCCGAGACCATATTTGAACTTAAGTTATCCTGATTCCAGGTCCAGCACTCTACATTATGCCCCCTAGATGCTTTGTTGTCTTTATGAATCCTAAAGATGACAATGGCGTTGCTAACACCTTTGTAAAAAAATAACCTATTTTCTACAAGTAAAGGATAAGGATACGCAACCTCTAAATTTAAATAAATTAAGATACTACATATCACTTATAATAAATAACAACAACCAGTTTTCACAAAATCGAATTGGGAAAAAGAGAAAGAGGTCAACCCAATAAAACTGTACTACTTTTTATAATTTTCAAAAGCACTCTGTTCTGGTCCTAAAAATACAAGATCAAATGAGATAATGTATATAAAACACTTTAGGAGAATTATCATCATCATCATCATTATTATTATTATTATTATTATTATTATTAAACACTAAAATACCATAGTACCACAGTATTCATGGTAAAGAAACTAATATCTCAATCATGAGATACTGAAAATAATTTTTCTTGTCTTTTTGTGTCAGAATAACTAAAAGCTAAACTTGGTACTATCTTTTTTCTACCAATGACCATGCTATTTTACAACAAAAAGATAAAAATAAGTATGGAGAAAAGAAGTTTCAACTTAGGATCATAGAATTTAAAGTTAGAAAAGGCCTCAGAGATCCCAGGATCCATACATTTGGAGTTGAAAGTGTCCATTGAGGTTATCTAGTCCCAACTCCTCATTTCAGAAATGAGAACTCTAATATCCTTAGAGATAAAGTAGCTTGGCTCAAAGTTGCACAGGCAATGAATCACAGAGCTAGGATATAAATGCATAGGAATTTCTGACCCCAACTCCAATTATCTTTCTACCATACCACAAGATATGTGGTAATTGTCTAGATTATTTAGGGGGAAAGTCTGAATTACTGGAAGTCGAATTATGAAATATTTCACAAGAAATGCTGTCCAAATATTACCAAGAAAAGGGACTGCTATAATCAATAAGTGGTAATCATAGTTGGCCTATAACCATTAATAGATAATATATTTTAAACTATTTGTTTCTATAAAGAAATCAGTATTTCCTCTTACAATGCTTTTTATATTGTTAATTTATTTAGCAATTTTTTCCATACATATTGTAAATGAAAACTCAAACCTAGTTCCTGTCCCAACTATTACAAACTCTTAGAGAGTAGAATATTAAATTGAAATATACTAAACATGATCAAATAGCAAGTATTTATTAAGCTACTAATATGTGCCAAGAACTACACATTATACAATTTTACATTGTTAATATGCAAAAACCTAAAAAATTTTGGTAATCTGAATACAATCTTCTACTTCAGAATTAACAGTCACAAATCATCTGTGGAGGAATAACCTCCATAATTGAGAACTCTTTGCCCGATTATTTATTTTTATGAATGTAAAGGTACTTCTGCAAACTTCTCTTGAAATATAATATGGAAACTAGAAAAATTACTTACATACTATTCCAATCAAATTTATTTTAAACAGCAGAATACTAACATACCTCGAGTTTGAGCAGCTTCCTTTAAAGAAGCTAGAATTGGGGGTTTCAAGTCATCAAAAATAACTCTTCCTTCAAGACCTGGGAAAAGGGACCTAAAATAAGCCAAAGGAAAAAAGATAAATTATTATAATTTTCAAAAATCCACAAGATGAACAAATTCAATTTCATAATTTCATGCAAGTTTAAAAAAAAAGTTTATTCTGGTTACCAAGTATTTTAGAAAATTTTATATGTAATGATTAAGTTACATTGGTTAAAAAAAGACCTGTATCTACTTTAAAATGTGTAAATAGTATGAACTATGTCCAATTTAAGAAGCACTTCAATCCCCTAAAAGCAATAATATTAACATTTTCCTATTCAAATGTTCAAAAAAATTTTAAATATCGATTTGAATCCAAATGACCAAACTCTACCTTCCCCTCCTCTCCCCTTTTCTTTCCTCTCCTCTCCTTCCCTCCCTTTCCCTCTTCTCCTCTCTTCTTTCTTTTCCTCCCTTGCCTTCCCCTCCCCTCTACAAAACTTCATACATATAATTCTAACACTTAGCACTTCTGTATTAAAACTAGTCTCAAAAAGAGAGTTGATATCTGTAATCATAAAACATAAAAATATAGGCTTCTTTATTTTTACACATTTTCTCTACAAATTGTTCCTAAGAATAATAGATGAAATTAGTATAGAAAACTCAATAAAATTACTGTAATAGTATAAATTATACCTTGGATAATCTTCTGAGGTAATATAAATTACATCTTGATCTGATACAGATGAAGAAAAAGGAATAAAATTTCCATTTTGTAAAGGTAGAAGGTCTAACCCAAGCAGCTCATGATAAGCTGCATCTGAGAGCACAAATTCTAAAAGGTGCAGCTTTTCAGCAGCAGTGCCTGAGTGTCCATATTTCTTCAACATCTGCCGTACTAAAGCAGGAGTCACTTTCTTCACAGATTTAGCACTAGAAGCTGAAAGCTGAACTGCATTAGAAATATTTGCTGGTACCTTGACAATCTGTTTCCCTGAGCTCTGGAGGTAGTTGAGCACAGCTTTTGTGTATTCCAAACTTTCATCTATTTCTGAGAAATATGCCTGCTCCAACTTTATCCAGTGATTACTGATTGAATAAATAACTGCATTCTGAAACAGCTCTTTAAAGAGAGGTTCTATAATTGGTTGCCAGTGTACTTTAACTTTGCTCATTTCAGGCCAAAGCTTATAGATAATATCAACAGACAAGGGGAAATCTGAGTTTTTTTCAGTCTCCAACCGTTTTACAGAATCTAAGACCAGAGTGGCATATGCTTTCGGGACAACATTCATAATAAGAAGTTCATTCCATAAAGCTGCTGGATCTCGCCACTGATCCAACTCTCTCCACTTTATACTTCTACGGTTGTCAGTGAGTCCAAAGAACCCACTAATGTGAACTGGGAGACCTGTTTTACTTTCCTCACCAGGTGGTAAAGGAAGAAAACAAAATGCCTTTCCTGAGAAATCAGATAGTGCTCCTGTTTGTTCTTCACTGCTTGATAAAGACATAGCTATGCCAATGGTTGGGACAAACTTCAAGTCATCAGCCAAACAATCAAGTTCATTGCAAATTCCTCGACCACCTACGCTGTTACACACCAGCCAAGATGTTTTTTGTGCATCCTTAGTACTCTCATCTTCTAAAACTATATTTATATGATATGTTACACATGTAATGCTATTGCTTGGAACCTTTTTACAATAATTACTTATAGCTGTTCCTAATATTTTGATGGAATTGGGTCGTTCATGTTTCAGGGCTTTATTTTCACTAGCCGTTACCCTAAATATCAGTTTCTCTGTTCCATCAGCCTCTCGAACATGTAAGGAGACATCCTGCACACTTTTCAGAAAGAGAAGCACTGTATCTGCATCTGCCCTGAAGGAGTCGAACAACTCAAGAACCTTTTGCTTGTTATACAGATTACTACTCAGTTGTGAAGGCTGTAGGCGAAGAGGGAAACGAAAAAATGTTCCAGGAAAGTTGCCACTTAAGAAAGTTTCCTTTGTGCTTCCAAAAACACCAATGAATGGTGCAAACTGGTCTGAAAATTCACTAATTTCTTTGCTGTCATCTTTGAGATTCCAACACTGTCCTGATTCATGGGGGCCAAAAAGTGTTTGATGGGGATCTAACATTCCAATCTGGTCACCACTAAAGATACAAGGAACATCTATAAAGAGAAATGTAAAAAGATGTTAATAATTCTTAAATTAGTACTAACAGTGACTAAAATCAATATCTAAACTATTAATTATAAGAAAGCAACAATTATAAAACAATTCTCAAAATTAGCATTCTCCCTCCCCCTACCCTTCCGTTTCTCTCCCTATCTTTTCTTCTTTCTTTCCTCACTGATTTCCACGGCATTTTAAAAGTTTCTAGGGACAGTGAATAGACTGTTTTAAATAAGGCCTATCCCTGAAAATCTAAGACACTGATGGTCACTGCTTATAAAAATAATAGTAAAACCTTGATAAAATGAAAGCAATATATTTCATTTCCTGAATATATCAAACTTTTCATACATGCTCAGAGTTTTCGTCAAGCACACAAGTCAACCACCTAAAGATATAACCGAGATGAATGCTATAAACTTTATCTATGAAAACTGAAAAAATAGCTATTAAATTACTATATAAGGAAATGAATAGCCAATGGCTTCTTTCTGCTTACTAAACAAGTCTAAATTCCTTAGTCCAGCTTTCAAAATCTTCTGATCAATTGATCCTGTCCTCATCTCTCTCTCCAATGTGGAAGTTGAATTGTTTTCCACAAATACACACATGCTCTATTGTACAACACTATGTTCATTTCCCTTTCTTACATAGTCCTCTTTGCCCTCTGGGTTCCTTCTTCTCTAATACAAATCCTCAGAAGCCCACATTCTCTGGAAGCTTTCCATAGACCCATCCCACAAAGATCTTTCCTCTGATTCAAATTAAGGTTAGGTTATTCTTTCCAAGACTTTTTCATATACTTAGAACATACTTGTCAGAAAAAGAATTATGTTAAAAAATTAGTATCTACATTCAATATTGATACATTACACCAGCGATGTCAAACTCAAATAGAAAGGGATCTCTGCAAGCTGCGTACTGACTTAGAAAACCACAAATTAACATTATTTATGTTATGCTGTATTTTAATTTATTTTGTTAAACATTTCCGCACAACATCTTAATCTGGTTTGGTAATCTGGTTCTAGGTGACCAAGTCTGACTTCTCTGCATTATTCCAAAACTGCACCCCCACCCTTAAAATTAATTAATAGCTATGGGCTAAAAACTTTACCAACTTCATGAAAATTAACAAGTAAAACATCAAGTGGATGTTAATCTTTTGACTCCAATCAAAAAGTGATTATTGTGGCCTAAACTGAATAACTGTTAAGTCATAATATGAAGTTTAGCATTTAGGCTATAACAGCTTTTAGTAAGAGACTCATGAAGTCAAATCCATACCTGTTATATGATAGACTGAATTAAACCCAATTCCAAATCTTCCAACTTTTAGTGGATCATCCTTTTTCCTGCTCCTTGCTATTTCCTGAATGCCATGCCAGTCCTCAGGAGTAAAAACTGCATTGTTGTACACATAAAGTGCAGACCCTGTAAATCAAAGGGACATATAATAGAGAGAATATAATTCAGAATATTTAGTTCTTGTCTGCCCATAACTGTCCTTACAGTGAGGTGATATAAAAGAGAGTTTTATTAAAACTTTGATTGCTTTTCTGATAAAATTGAAAGCTATTATTTCTATCATAGAAAAATAATAGTAACAGAAATTGAAAAAAGAATTAAAAAAAGTATTTAAATGTCAAGAAATTAAATAACTAAAAATTAATTATAAGCATACCTTGCTTTATGTACTATCTTCCTAAAATTATAATTAAGTAATTTTTGGTAAATGGTTATTTTAAATGCATTAGAGGAGCTCACTACTTAAAGAGAGTCTAAAATGAATCCTAGACAATGAAGAACCCTTTGTCATTTTGCATAATTACCCCCTTATTTACCTTGATTTTTATATCACATGTAATGATAAAATAATAAGATATTTTAAAAATATATAATAGAACATGGACATCAAAATGAGGGCAATTTCATTCAAAACCATCACCTTAGCTGTATATTTCCAAAAATTTTGATTGCTCAAAACTTTTTTGGATAGTCTCTCTACCAGTGAGAACTATTCTTTGCCCTTATCATATTCTACTTTGTAAATGCATATGTTCTATCCCATGCATTACAAGCTCCTTAAAAGCAAGAACTGCTTTATTTTTCATCTGCGTATCCAACATAACACAGTTCATTACTTAAACAAAGTAAGTACCTAATGTCTGTCATATCTTTAAATTAGAACTTCTCTGGAACTGCCTTAAGTTTTCCACATTTTTTAAATATCCTCAGTGAAAAATTTTTGTATTTTGAAGACAAATTGCCTTAAAAATACAAATCAGATTGAAATTTAATCAATTTTAGGAGGAAAAAGTCAGCTGGATCTTTAGGAATTTTCTCATTTGGCTAATGTTGCAGGCCAGGATGAATCAGGCTAGCCTGGCTGTACAGGTTGAAAATTGGAATTAAATAAAACACTCACAGAATACCTATCAGTTAACAAAAGTAGGTTTGCTTAGCCAAGCAAGGAAAGAATATTTAGCAAGGATATGGCATTGATGTAGTTAGGTATAATTTCCTTTCCTCTGTGTTGATATTGTTGGTCTACCAGTCAGAAACCTGAGAGACGTACAGCTGACTCCTCCAACAGTTTGTTGTTGTTGTTTTGCATTTAGGCCACCAGAAAACTAAGACAATAGCCCAAGCCCTAGTCCCCTGAGCCAATTAAGTCTTGATGACAATTTCAACTTGTTTTAAGGAAAAACTAGAGACAGCACCAAAGCAGAAGCAGCCAGAAAAACCCACGTGGGACACAGGTTGGGAGAGATCTGGGCGCCCGAAACTGGCAGAGATCCCCAGGCCTCCCAACACAGGACAGCAGCCTGTGGAAACAACGAGAGGCAGCACAACACCACTGGCCTTGACACATCAAGTCCTGAGGCTTGCAGCCCGAAGGTATGAAACGTGACTTCTGGGAGACATAATGGCCAGATAAATGGCTCTAATCCCTCCCCCCCACCCCCGAGAATTTCTCAGAAAAAAACACTGGAAAAGAGGAGACAGAAGTGGGGCTTCAGTGACCTAGTGGGAGTTCCTGAGTCCCAGAGGAGCAGAGCCAGCAGGGGTCAACGCCAGGAGCCCAGACGTACTCTTGCTCCCCCAGGAGAAGTGCCAGACACCACCTCAAACAACAAAGAGCTGAGACCACTGCTGAAGAGCAACAGTTCTGGAGAGCAAACCTAGGGGAACAGACCTCAGGCAGCCAGACCCCTCCTCCACACCTGAGGAAACTGAAGGCTATAATTCACAAAGCCAACGTCTAGACTCATAATACCCAGAATAAGAAAGCTGGGACAGAGAGTCATGAGCCCCAAAAGCAGAAATTTATTGTAAAGTCAGGAAATGGCTAACCAACATGAAAAACACAAAAAAACTGAAGACCATTGATTCTTTATGTGGACAGGCATGATCAAAACACCAATTTGGAAGAGGATAGCAATGACACTATAGCCACATCTGATACCGCAAATAGTGTGAGCTGGTCTCAAGACCAAAAAGCATTAATGGAAGAGCTAAAGGAGGATTTTAAAAACCAAATTAGGGAGGTAAAAGAAAAAATGGAAAAAAAAATGGAAAAATGGAAAAAAAATTCACTGGCGAAATCAAGTTCCTGAAGAATAAGATTGGCGAAATGGCTACGGAGATTCAGAATCTAAACAGAGAAAATGACACCCTGAGAGGCAAAATCAACCAATTGGAAAAGGAGTCTCAAAAGCAAAATGAAGACAGTAAATCAGTAAAAATTAGAGTTGAGGACAAAGAGGGCAGAGCCAAGATGGCAGCTGGAAAGCAGGGACTTGCATGAGCTCCCTACCAGGTCTCTCCAAAAACCTATAAAAAATGGCTCTGAACAAATTCTAGAACTGCAGAACCCACAAAATAGCAGGGGGAAGCAGGGCTCCAGCGCAGGACAGCATGGATGGTCTCTGGGTAAGGTCTATTGTGCATGGAGCTGGGAGCGGAGCACAGCAGAGCCCAGTGTCGGTGGCGACAGAACCAACCAGACCCCAGACTGAGAGCCAGGAGGAGCGTGCCCTAGCGCCCTGATTCACTGAGCTGAGGCAGTTACCAGACTTCTCAATCCACAAACACCAAAGACAACAGAGAAGGTTACTGGCAAAAGCTTCAGAGAGAGAGTGATAGGAGTTCCTAGTTCTGCCACTGCCCCGGGGGGCAGCAGAGGTCAAGCAGCTACAGAACTACAGCTGCAGTTGCTTCTGGCCCCAGGCCCACCTGGTGAGAGGAATTAAGTGGCTGATCAGAGCAGGAGTGCACAGCCTGCTTAAGATCTGAATCCAATCAGGGTTGGTGGTTCTTGAGGAGGGAGGAGTGCAAGTGTGGCAGAGCTGGAGGTATAGAAATAGCTCTGAAAACAATAGCACATACCCTCAAGCTTAGAACAAAGAACTCTTCGCTCTACAAGGAGTGATACTCCAACAAAAAACTCAAGTCAAGTAAGTTGGCTGGGAACATGGCCAGGCAACAAAAACAGACTAAGATTCAGGCTCAGACTTTGGAATCTTTCTTTGGTGACAAAGAAGACCAAAACATACAACCAGAAGAAGTCAACAAAGTCAAAGAGCCTACAACAAAAGCCTCCAAGAAAAACATGAACTGCTCTCAGGCCATGGAAGAGCTCAAAAAGGATTTGGAAAAGCAAGTTAGAGAAGTAGAGGAAAAATTGGGAAGAGAAATGAGAAGGATGTGAGAAAACCATGAAAAACAAGTCAATGACTTGCTAAAGGAGACTGAAAAAAATATTGAAAAAACTACTCAAGAAAACAACACCTTAAAAAGTAGACTAACTCAAATGGCAAAAGAGCTCCAAAAAGCCGAG
>JAQQSZ010013822.1:0-11668 GCA_028646595.1 Phalanger gymnotis
GAGCGGAGCAGAGCCAGGAGAACATTATACACAACCACAGATATATAGATTCTGTGATGACTATCCCTGACAGACTTTGCTCTTCTCAGCAACACAATATGCAGAGACAGCTCCAAAGGACTCATGATGGAGAGGGCTGTCTACATCCAGAGAAGGAACTATGAAGTATGAATGCAAATCGAGGCACACTTCATACTCACCTTCCCCACCCCCACTTTTTTTTTCTCTCTTTTGTATTTGTTGTTGGGTTGTGGTTTTTTTTTTTTGGTTCTGTTTCTTCTTTCTCATGAGTCATTCCATTGGTCATAGTTCTTCTCCACAACTTGACTAGTGTGTAAATTAATTCAATGCCAAGTTATACATGGAAGTTATATGGGATTTCATGCCTTCTTGGGGAGGGAGGGGGGGAAGGAGGAAAGAAAATCTGGAACTCAAAATTATGTAGAACTGTTTGTTGCAAACTAAAAATAAAAAAATAAAAAAAGAGAAGAAAAAAAATAAACTATTAAATTCAAGGGGGGCAGAGCCAAGATGGTGGCTGAAAAGCAGAACTTGCTTAAGCTGTCCCCGAAATCCCTCCAAACACCTGTAAAAAATGGCTCTGAACAACTTCTAGAGCTGCAGAACCCATGAAATAACAGAGGGAAACAGGTCTCCAGCCCAGGAGAGCCAGGATGGTCACTGGGAAGGGTCTATCACACGGTGCTGGGAGTGGAGCGCAGCCCAGCATGGGCTGCACCGGGACAGACCGGACTGGGAGTCAGCCAGCCAGAAGAAGCTCTGGGGCCATGAATCAGTGAGCTGTGGCAGTTACCAGACTTCTCAAGCCACAAACACCAAAGAGCAGGTTAGTGGGAAACTGCGGGACAGAGTTCAGAGCTGTCCGGCCACCAGCCCTGGGGGTGGTGGCAGTGGTGGTTGCAGCAGCAGGAAGCTCCTGAGGCTGCTTCCAGAGCTCCAGCGTCAGCTGCTTCCTGAGTCCCTGGCTCAGAAGGTGGGAGGAATCTAGCAGTGGATCAGAGCAGGAGTGCAAGGAGCCCTCTGTGGGCACAAAGGCAGATTCTCTTGTGGTGCCCTGCTAGGATCTGTATTGTGGTCCTGGTTGGCGGTTCTTGGGGGGAGGAAGAGAGCTGCTGTGACAGAGCCTGCGGTGACAGTGGAGCAGAAGCAGCTCTGAAAACAGCAGTGCTTGGACCCTAAAGCTTGGGACAAAGTAGTCTCTACTCTACAAGCAGTCATACCCTGACAAAAAGCTCAAGGGTCAAGTAGTTGGCTGGGAACATGAACAGGCAGCGAAAACGAACTCAGACTCAAACTCTAGATTCCTTTTTTGGTGACAAAGAAGACCAAAACATACAGCTAGAAGAAGTCAACAAAGTCAAAGAGCCTTCATCAAAAGCCTCCAAAAAAAATATGAATTGGTCTAAGGCCATGGAAGAGCTCAAAAAGGATTTGGAAAAGCAAGTAAGAGAAGTAGAGGAAAAACTGGGAATAGAAATAAGAGTGATGCAAGAAAACCATGAAAAACAAGTCAATGACTTGCTAAAGGAGATCCAAAAAAATAACTGAAGAAAATAACACCTTAAAGAACAGACTAACCCAAATGTCAAAAGAGCTCCAAAAAGCCAATGAGGAGAAGAGTGCCTTGAAAGGCAGAATTAGTCAAATGGAAAAGGAGGTCCAAAAGACCAATGAAGAAAATACTACCTTAAAAATTAGACTGGAGCAAGTGGAAGCTAGTGACTTTATGAGAGCTCAAGATATTATAAAACAACCAAAGGAATGAAAAAATGGAAGACAAGGTAAAATATCTCATTGGAAAAACCACTGGAGAATAGATCCAGGAGAGATAATTTAAAAATTATTGGACTACCTGAAAGCCATGATCAAAAAAAGAGCCTAGACAACATATCTCAAGAAATTATTGAGGAAAACAGTCCCGATGTTCTAGAACCAGAGGGTAAAATAGAAATTGAAAGAATCCACAGATCGCCTCTTGAAAAAGATCCCAAAAAAACCTCCTAGAAATATTGTTGCCAAATTCCAGAGTTCCCAGGTCAAGGAGAAAATACTGCAAGCAGCCAGAAAGAAACAATTTGAATATAGTGGAAACACAATCAGGATAACCCAAGATCTAGCAGCTTCTACATTAAGGTACTGAAGGGCTTGGAATATGATATTCCAGAGGAGCTAGGATTAAAACCAAGAATCATCTACCCAGCAAAACCGAGTATGGATTTTCAATAAAATAGAGGACTTTCAAGCTTTCTCAATGAAAAGACCTGAGCTGAATAGAAAATATGACTTTCAAATACAAGAATGAAGAGAAGTATGAAAAGATATTATTGCAAGGGACTTACTAAAGTTGAACTGTTTTGTTTACATTCCTACATGGAAAGATGATATGTGTAATTCATGAGACCTTTCTCAGTATTAGGGGAGTTGAAGGGAATATACATACATATATATGTATAGACAGAAGGCACAGGGTGAGTTAAATATAAAGGGATGATATCTAAAAAAAATGGAATAAATTTAAGGGGTAAGAGAGGAATATATCGAAAGAGGGAGAAAGGGAGAGATAGAATGGGGTAAATTATCTCACATTAAAGTGTCAAGAAAAAGCAGTTCACTGGAAGGGAAGAGGGGGCAGGTGAAAGGGAATGAGTGAATCTTACTCTCATCGGATTCAACTTGAGGAGGGAATTACACATACATTCAATTAGGTATCTTACTCCACAGGAAAGTAAGGGGAAGGGGACAAAAAGGGGGGTGATAGAAGGGAGGACAGATAGGGGGACGGGGTAATCAAAAGCAAACACATTTGAAAAGGGACAGGGTCAAAGGAGAAAATCGAATAAAGGGGGACGGGATAGGATGGAAGGAAATATAGTTAGCCTTCCACAACATAATTATTGTGGAAGTGTTTTACATATTGATACATGTGTGATCTATGGTGAATTGCTTGCCTTCCTAGGGAGGGTGAGTGGGAAGGGAAGAGGGGAGAGAATTTGGAACTCAAAGTTTTAAAAGCAGATGCTTAAAAAAAAAGTTGTTTTTTTTGCATGCAGCTAGAAAACAAGATATTTAGGGAATGGAGCATAGAAATCTATCCTGTCCTACAAGAAAGTAAGGGGATGGGGGTGGGAAGTGGGGTAATAGAAGGGAGGGATGACTGGGGAATGAGGCAAGCAGAATATATCCCATCATGGAATGGGGGGGAGGGTAGAAATGGGGAGAAAATTTGTAACTCAAAATCTTGTGGAAATCAATGTTGAAAACTAAAATATTAAATAAAAAAATAAACTATTAACAAAATAATCTTACCTTTTTAAACTTCAACAGCTTCTGTTCTAAAATAGCCAATCCATTATATTTTTACATGAAGAAATGGATATTCCAACCAATGGAATGTGTCAGATTTTATTAACTATAGTCTTCATCTTTAGAACCAATAATCCTGTACCTATTTTGGCACTAAGATACGTACTAAAATATGATCAATACAGGTAAGATTAGTAAAACAACTTACCCTGGTCATTATACCTAGATAGATCAGTTTGGTTGATGTAGAGATCATGATCACTGTCTAGTTCCCAGAATTTACAGTAAATGACATAGAAGTGTTCATAGGAGAAGTAATCTGTGATTTGATTTATGTCTTCTTCTTCTTCCAAAAGGGCTAATGTCTGAAATTATATGAATAGAAGGAGAAATTTATTGTAAAATCATGAAATAGAAGCTTTAGTCAATATAGGAAAAGTCTGAAGACCTTATAACAGTTTTTTATTATAGTGACTTCATAATAATTCACATCTATATAGTGTTTTAAGGTTTGCAAAAGGTTGTACACACATTCTCTTTGATCTCTTTTAATAAATTTTGCACTGGTTGTGTATAAGCATTTACTACGTGCTAAAGACTTTTTTCAGGTCCAGAGGATACGAAAGTGAAAAATGACACAGATCTTGTTCTCAGCAAGTCATAATCTAAAGAGAGGATCATGCTCAGGATCCAAAACAGACCCCTTTCATTGCGATACCACTTTTCAGAGCCTACAGGAGTCTTTATATGTCAAATGAAGTCATTATGTGAGAGGGAAGGGAACACTATGCCCAACATTTTCTGATTCTGCATCACCAATGTAGACAAGACGGTTTCTTGAGTAGAAGAATGACACAATGAAAGGTACATTCAGGCCAGAGTGTGAAGGACAGATGGGAGAAGTGACAGCTTTGCTCACTGGTTCACTCCTGCTCAGTTGTTTCTGGCTCTTCATGACCCCATTTGGGGTTTTCTTTGCAAAGATACTAGAGTGATTTGTATTTCCTTCTCCAGCTTATTTTACAGACGGGAAAACTGAAGCAAACAGGGTTAAGTGAGTTGCCTAGCATTACACAGCTAGTCTCTGGGGCCATATTTGAACTCAGGAAGATGAGTCTTCCTGATTCCTGGCTTGGTACTCTTATCTACTGTGCCACCTAGCTGGCCTTGCCTTGCCCCATCTCTAGGTCTGGACATATATAGTGGTCACCAAAATGAGCAGTCACCTCAGATGAATGATGCATATTTTCAGAGCAAACAGGACAAGACCTGGATGGACCTGAAAAGTACAGATCGGGATGACATTTGCTTTGTGATTGGGACCTTGATGCTTTTTCTTAGGAAACTTTTTCAGTTCCTGCTCCCCACCCCCTCAACCCCTGCTACAATGCTGCTGCCCTTCCTTAGAAAAGTCTGTGCACTCCCTAAACCTGAGCGGTGCCTATCTGAAGTGCAGAAACTCAGGGTTGATTCCAATGCTAAATCAGGACATACTTTGGTGCTTTCTGGAGAATTTACGTAGAGATAGTACATGTGGACAAGAATTGCATGACCCTGCATTTTGCGATGATCATAACTCTATAAGGGGCGTGTGTGTGTGTGTGTGAGTGAGAGAGAGAGAGAAAGAGAGAGAGAGGACTTCCATTTGTTAGATGGGAAAGATGTCCGATTCTTCTCTGTTTCAGGGGTGTTTGGTTTGGCTGGTTTCTCTATTAGGGAAACTGTGACCTTTTTAGGGGATGAGATTGGGTCTTTGTCAGAGAAGAATGAATATGGCTCTGGGGAACTTTAATGGATTATAAGAAACAGAACTGAACCATATAGTATAACAGCTAATAAAGCTCACATCACCTTGGGCTGCCTTAGGAGGGGTACAGCTTCTAGGAATAGGGAACTGTATTCTGCCTTGATCAAGCCTCATCTGGGGTACTGTGTTTGGTTTTGGAAATGATGGCTTAAGAAGGACATTGATAAGCTGGAGACTGTCCATGGGAGGACAACCGGGGTCATGAAGGGTCTTGATTTTATGCCAAATGAGGACTGATGGAACCGGGTATGTTTAGCCTGGAGAAGAGGTGACTCAGGAGGCATATAATAGCTGTCTTTAATTATCTGAAAGAGTATGTGTCAGAAAGATTAGAGTTGTTCTGCTTGTCCCTAGAGGGCAGGGCCAGGAGTAATGGGTGAAAGTTGCAAGAAGGCAAATTTAGATTTGATATCAGGAAAAGCTTCTTAACAATCAGAGATGTCAAAAAATACAATAGGCTACATCAAGAGGTAGCAGGTTCCTCTTTGTTGGGGGTCTGCAAGTAAAGGCTAGATAACCATTTGCCAGATATTAGGATGGTAAGTCCCTTTGTTTAGGTCTAGACTAGATAGCTGCTGTTGTTCCTCCCAACTCTCAAATTCTGTGATTAGATCTCTCAGTTGTTAGTGTCCTTCCTCTGATTAGCTTTTATTTTCCTTGCATACATTTTGTATTTACTTATCTATGTACACATTGTTTCCACCCTGGAGAATAGAAGGTCCTTGAGAACTGGGGCTGTTTCATTATTTGTCTTTGTCGCAGAAACACCTAGCATAATTTGACAAATTATAATATCATGTCACAGATGGATCAGGGAAGATGGCTGTCTGAATGGAGGCAGGCAGTCTAGGTATCACAATATCTTCTCCCCCAGAAACCTAAAAATAGTACAAGACTGAATAATCATCAAGAAATACAGTAAGTAACTTCATTCATGACAGAACTGCACAAAAAAATCAGTCAGAAACCCAATGGCAATGGAAAAGAGGCTTGATAGAAAAGTCAGTGCCATCCCAGGCAAATCAGACAGCAGTCTCAAGAAAAGCAACCCAGTGACAGCCTGGAGACCTCAATGCTCTGTATCTGGAGGGAACTTATGAAGGAAAGGCTCCTATGAGAAAGACTTAGGGGGAAGTCAGAAACTGATACCTTGGACATTGGAAGCCACCACCAACAGCAATAGCTAGTACTGTACTTCAGTGTTGGGATTAGGACACTTCCGGCCCAGGGGCTCCAAAGGTCACCTTTTGTGGAATTACCATAGAGGGCCCTGAAAATCAAGCACTCTGAACCTCAGAGATACAAGGGAGTATAACCCTGGAAGGTAGGGCTCAGCAGAACTCAGGTGACCACTCATGTCAAGAGTTAACCCTCTCTCTCTCTCTCTCTCTCTCTCTCTCTCTCTCTCTTTCTCGACTAAGGGTGGAGTCTTGTCCTGGCACAATGTCTCACTTTAAGAACTAAGGTTGGGAGAGATAAGTAAACTAAAAAAGACATTGGCAACTATAATAAAATTATTGTAGATCCAGATACCTAAAAGTTCAACTTAGAAGGAGAGAATAACTCCACAACAATGAGAAACAGAGACTCCAAGAAAAAATGGATTTTCCATAAGGACTATGTAAGTCCTCTATATAGTAAAAATATGAAAGATAGAAAAAAAATGACATGCCTTTATTTGGAATGGCTCCATAGTCAAAGAGTCTCCTCTTTATCACAATGGTAGCTGATTACAATCAGTTACTGAATATTCATGCATGTTCTACAGTCTGTCCCTCCAAGATACTTCCCTTAGGCGTTTTCATGAGTCTCCCAGAAGTAGTCCCTAGCTTCTTCCACATGGAGAGATGCCATCTTCTTCCTGGTGTCCTCCATGTGGAATGCCATGTGGGGTACTCTGGCCATGCATGATATATCCATTTTGCAAGCATTTCTGATGAAAATACCAGAGTTCAATAGGAACTCTGAAATACAAATATGAGAGACCAGAGAAACCTAGAAATGTTAATTTATTTGAGCAAAGGAATTATATGATGATGTAATACTAACATTCTAATAAAGGGAGAAGAAACAAATGTTCTTCGAAGTGCATTTGAGAAGCTAAATAAGAAAAAGAGAAGACCCAAGGTTGCATTGTTCTCTTCTGATGGCTTTAAAGGAAGAAAGAAAAGAAAGGGTAAAAGGAGTAAAGTAGAATGAGGAAGAAGGGGGTGGATCTTGCCATTATCAAAATTGGTGTGTGTGTGTGTGTTTAGCTGTCTTTTCATTTACACTGTTGTAATTACTATGCATATTGTTTTCTTTGTCTCTGCTTATTTCACTCTGCAGCAGTTCATATGCATATTTCCCTACTTCTCGATATTCATCATATACATAATTTCTTTTTTTATTTTTCGTTTTCAACATTCACTTCCACAAGATTTTAAGTTCTAAATTTTCTCCCTCTCCCTTCCCCCATTCCCCTCCCCAAGTGGGTGTGCAATCTGGTATAGGCTCTATATATACATTCATATTAAACATATTTTCACATTAGTTATGTTGTAAAGAAGAATTAGAACCAACTTCCAACCACGAGAAAGAAGGAAAAAAGAAGAGAACAAATAGTCTGTTTTGATCTGCATTGAGACTCCACAGTTCTTTCTCTAGCTGTGGATAGCATTTTCCATCATGAATCTTCTAGAGTTGTCTTAGATGCTTGTATTGCTGAGAACAGCCAAGTCTATCAAAGTTAGTCATTGCACAATGCTGATGTTACTGTGCATCATTTCTTATAACACAGTAATATTTCATTACATACATGTACCACGCTTTGTTTAGCCATTACCCAGTTGACGGACATCTACTTTGTTTCTAATTCTTAGCTATCACAAAAAGCACTGCTATAAATATTTTGTTGTATATGGGGACTTTCTTCTTATCCATGGCTTCCATGGGGAATAAGCCCAGTAGTGAAGTCTCTTATTCACAGGGTATGAAAGAGGATGTTTTTGATTCTCCTCTTCTGGGTTGTCCTTCAATTCTGTGCATTTGCATTCCCAATCTATCATTCTCTTTTGAGTCTTTGTTGAGACTCACCATCTCAGATGACAGTTTTTCTATTTTGCCCACTATTTTTTTGCTGTACAGGTCATAAATTCTGCTCTCATAATTCTCATTTCTCTTTTGATCCACTCAGCAACAGTATACTGTGGTTCTGTTCTCTCTCCTCATTCCACAGGATCCTCAGTTTCATCAAGTGTTGGATCATTTTCCTTTGTTTTACAATATTTATTCATAGATGCTTACATTAATTTACTAGACCTGAAGGTCATATTTCCTTCTGGTGTTAAGGACTTTCTTGTTGATTTATCTCGTTATGTTTAAGATCTTTGAGTTTTCTCCTTCCTGAAATATTTGGCAAATTCAGTGCCGCATTCCCCCCCCCCCCCCATTTGTCCTTATTTACTTTCTGACTGTTCCCTTTTGATGGTGGTTTACTTAGGGACTGGATCTTAAAGCATTTTAGTTTCCTCTTATGTTGGGTAATTCATGGTTCACAAACCTAGGTCTTTGTCCCAAGCATAGCCAGAATTGTCCTTGGCTAGATGCTTGTTCTCTTTCTCTCAGGCTTTTTGGAGTGCTACACACACTCTGCCCCACCCACCCCACCTCCTGTGTCCAGTCCTGCTCCCTGTGTTCCTTAGTTCTCTGGCTCTGCACTGGCAGTTCAGAGAGCTGCCATACTTGTGCCAGAGGATTGTCCTTCCTTGTACTAGCTGTTCAGAGCTTGCTGTGTTGATGCTATGGGGTTATCTGCCTTGGCTCTGGCAGCCTAAGAGTTGTGCAGCACTGGTGCTATGGGGCTGGCTGCAGCCTCTAGGAGGTTTTTGTTTCTGCTGCAGCTCTGCTGGCTATGTGTCACAGGCAAACTTCTGCAGCTTAGAGCTGGGGTCTTCATAGCAATGGAAAGAATGAAGGGGGTCTGGGGTGTGGGAGTTTGTTGTAAGCCTGTGTCAGGTCTTTGGGTCTTCTAGTGAAAGCTGCCTTGATGCTGGTAGTATGGGGGAAAGGGGCACTAAATGACTTCAGCATGAGTAGGCATAAGTTTGGTGTTTTTTTTTTCACCTTCTTCTGAATTCTGGGTATCCTATACCAAAGAAAGAGCTGAAGTTGTTTTATCTTTCATATATAATTTCTATTTGAGAGGTTCAAGAGGTAATACAGATCAGAGAAAATGTCTAGTCTTCCTTATTTTTTGCCCATATGACCCAGAAGTCTCAGCTATTATTCTTAAAAATTTAAATCTGTTCCCTCTGTATCTTAGAAATAAGACCTTTATCAAAGAAACCTATTGCAAGATTTTTTTGTTTTTCCCATTTATCTGCATCTCTTTTAATTTTACCTGCATTGGTTTTATCTGTGCAAAAACTATTTAATTATATGAAACCGACATTATTAATTTTATCCTCTGTAATACCAACCGTTTGGTCATGAACTCCTTCCCTATTTAGACATCTGAATGGTGAGAGATCTTACAGGTAACTTCTTCCCTGCTCCTCTAATCTGTTTATAACGTCACATTTAAGTCTAAGTCATGTACCCGTTTGGAATTTATCTTGGTATATGAGATTTTGTTTATATCTCCTTTCTTCCAGACTGCTTTCCAGTTCCCCCAACAGTTTTGTTTTTGTCAAATAATAACAGTGGCTAGCATTTATCTAGTGCTTTAGCATTTGCAAAGTACTTTACATGTGTTGTCTCATATGATCTTCACAACAACTCTGGGAGGTAGGTTATTATCCTCATTTTACAGATGAGGAAACTGAGGCTAAGAAAAGTTAAGTGTCTTGCCCAGTCACACAGAAAGTAGATGTCAGGGCAGGATTCAAACTCGGGTCTTTCTGACTCCAGTAGTTTTAGAATTCTGGACAGTGCTGGATATGTTGCATAGTGTGATAACAAAGAATAATGAGTTCTTGCTCTAACAGTTGGAATATCTGTGTTGAGCAAACACTATTGTGCTTGAATGCTTCCATATGTTGTATATCTAATCTATTCCACTTAGGTCTCAGAGAATCTTAAGAAAAACTGTATGTCTTGATGCAGAATGAACTGAACAGAAGAGGCCAATTAATACAATAACATGGTAAAGAATGACAACTATGAAAGACTTAAGAACTCTGATTATAGCTGTGAGCAAACAAAAAATATTTCAGAGGATGAAGATGAAGCATGCTATATACCTCCTGAGAGATGATGGACTCAAGATACAGAATTTTATGCAGAGTTCAACTCATGTTAAGTGAGCTTTTCATTTGTATTGTTTTAAATTTAAATTTATTTAATATATTTAGTTTTCAGCATTGATTTTCACAAGAGTTTGAATTATAAATTTTCTCCCCATTTCTACCCTCCCCCCCACTCCAAGATGGCATATATTCTGGTTTCCCTGTTCCCCAGTCAGCCCTCCCTTCTGTCACCCCACTCCCCTCCCATCCCCTTTTCCCTTCCATTCTTGTAGGGCAAGATAAATTTCTATGTCCCATTGCCTGTGTATCTTATTTTCTAGTTACATGCAAAAACTTTTTTTTGTTGTTTTTGAACATCTGTTTTTAATACTTTGAGTTCCAAATTCTCTCCCCTCTTCTCTTCCCAACCACCCTCCCTAAGAAGTCAAGAAATTCAACATAGGCCATATGCGTATCATTATGTAAAACCCTTCTACAACATTCATGTTATAAAAGACTATGTTTTGCTCCTTCCTAACCTATCCCCCTTTCTTGAATTTTCTCCCTTGACCCTGTCCGTTTTGGAAAGTGTTTGTTTTTGATTACCTCCTCCCCCATCTGCCCTCCCTTCTATCATCCCCCCTTTTTTTATCTTCTTCCTCCTTCTTTCCTGTGGGGTAAGATACCCAATTGAGTGTGTATGGTATTCCCTCCTCAGGTCAAATCTAATGAGAGCAAAATTCACTCATTCTCCCTCACCTGCCTTCTCTTCCCTTCCTACATAACTGCTTTTTCTTGCCACTTTTATGTGAGATAATTTACCCCATTCTATCTCTCCCTTTCTCCCTCTCTCAATACATTCCTCTCTCATCCCTTAATTTGATTTTCTTTTAGATATCATCCCTTCATATTCAACTCAACCCTGTGCCCTCTCTCTCTCTCTCTCTATATATATACATATACACATACATATATGCATACACACACACACACACACATATATGTGCATATCCCCTTCAGCTACTCTAATACTGAGGTCTCATGAATCATACACATCATCTTTCCATGTAGGAATGTAAACAAAACAGTTCAACTTTAGTAAGTCCCTTGAAATTTCTTTTTCTTGATTACCTTTTCATGCTTCTCTTGATTCTTGTGTTTGAAAGTCAAATTTTCTATTCAGCTCTAGTCTTTTCACTGAGAAGGCTTGAAAGTCCTCTATTTTACTGAAAGTCCATATTTTGCCTTGGAGCATGATACTCAGGTTTGCTGGGCAGGTGATTCTTGGTTTTAATCCTAGCTCCATTGACCTCCGGAATATCATATTCCA
>JAQQSZ010013823.1:0-11668 GCA_028646595.1 Phalanger gymnotis
TCTATTAAAAATTTAAAGAACAATTAATCCCAATACTACATAAACTATTTGGGAAAATAGGTGAAGAAGATGTCCTACCAAATTCATTTTATGATACAAATATGGTGCTGATACCTTGAATGATAAATCATTATAGAAGATCCTGCATATTACAGTGTAAGCCCAGCTCTCTCTCTCTCTCTCTCCCTCCCTTCCTCCCTCTGCCCCTCTCTCTCTCCCTTCCCTCACTCCCCTGCAGACCTTTAAACTCTCTGCCTTGGAGACTGATAGGCCCTGAATAAAGAATAAGAATGCATCCCTCAGATATTTCTCTCTGCCTTGGAGACTGATAGGCCCTGAACAAAGAACAGGAAATATTTCTGAAACTAGTTGTTGTTTTTTTTTTTTTTGAGGACCTAGCTAGTTCTCAAAAACAAAATGACTCACACAATCTTCCCCTCATGAGGGGAGTGGATACCCTCTCCAGCAGAGAACATCCGGAACAGTTAGGAGTAAGTCTTCCTTGTTCAGGACACTATAAACGTCACCACATGGGACAGGCATATTGGAACTTCACCCACAGAGAGGATGCTTTGCCTGGGCCTATGTTCAGAAGACCACCAAGGAAGCTATAAAAGGGGTCCCCCCAGCTTCGGAGAAATCTTGGGTGCAGGTGCTGAACATGAATTATATGTTATATGTTGTGTGTGTGTCTTTTGTCACTTTCAATGTGTTTGTAGAAAAGAGAGGGATTCCCTAGCTTGAAGAAACCTTGGGTGGCCGTGTTCCTCTGAACAGGTGTTGCCTCTGTGCGTTTGTGTCTTTGTCTTTGTCATGGCATTAACTGTGTAGTAGGAATTGTTAAATAATGTGGTTGCAGGGCTAATAAAGTATTTCCCCTCTCTTTCAATAAAAACTTTGTTCTGTTGGGAGTGTGCCTTATTGCCAGTGCTAATCCGAATCTGAACCCAACCTAGCTTGATTGAATATACCTAAACCAAGAAGATTCAAAACAGGGAAAGAAAATTATAGACCAATTTCCCTAATGAATATTATTGCAAAAATGTCAAATAAAATATTAGCAAGGAGATTATAGCAATTTAACATGATGATAATACACTATGACCAAGTGGGATTTATACCCCAAATGCAGAGCTGCTTCAATGGTAGGAAAACTATCAGCATTATTGACCACATCAATAACAAAACTAACAGAAATCAGATGATTATCTCAGTAGATCTTCAAAAATCTTTTGACAAAATACAGCATCCATTCCTATTGAAAACAGTAGACAACATAGGGACAAATGAAGTTTTCTTTAAAGTGAAAAGGAGTACCTATCTAAAACTATCAGCAAGCTTTATATGTAATGGGGATAAGCTAGAAGCCTTTTCAATAAGATCAGGGACAAAACAAGGATGCCCATTATCACCACTATTATTCAATATTGCACTAGAATGTTATCTTTAGCAATAAGAGAAGAGAAAGAAGGAATTAGAATAGGTAAAGAGGAGGCAAAACTACCACTCTTTGCAAATGGCATGATGGCATACTTAAAGAGAATCAACTAAAATAAACTACTTGAAACAAAAAGTGTAGAATATAAAATAAACCTATATAAATCATCAGCATTTCTATATTTACCAACAAAGCCCAGTAACAAGAGATAGAAAGAGAAATCCCATTTAAAATAACTGTATATAATGTAAAACATTTCTGTGTCTACCTACTAAGACAAAAACAGGGACTATAAGAACCCAATTACAAAACACTTTTCCCCACAAATAAAGTCAGATCTAAACAATTGGAAAAATAACAATTACTCATGGGTAGGCCAATCTAATATAGTAAAAATGACAGTTACAAGTAAATTAATGTCCTTATTCAGTGAAATACCAATCAAACTACCAAAAATAATTATACAGAGCTAGAAAATAATAATAACAAATTTCATCTGGAAGAAAAAAAGGTCAAGTATATCCAGGGAATTAATGGGGAAAAATGCAAGAGAGGGTGGCCTAGGTCTTTTGAG
This sequence comes from Phalanger gymnotis, assembly GCA_028646595.1. NCBI lineage: Eukaryota > Metazoa > Chordata > Mammalia > Diprotodontia > Phalangeridae > Phalanger > Phalanger gymnotis. Next base: position 2,013 of record JAQQSZ010013823.1, read on the forward strand.
TAATGCAATGATCCAAGACAATTCCAAAGTTGTGATAGAAAATGCTAACCACATCCAGAGAAAGAGCTATGGAGTCTGGATGAAGAACAAGCATACTATTTTCACTTTTTTGATGTTTTTTGTTTTGTTTTGTTTTCTCTTTCTCATGACTTCCCCCTTTTGTTCTGATTCTTCTTTTGCAACATGACTAATGTGGAAATAGGTTTAGCATGACTGTACATGTAGAACCTTTATCAAATTACCTATTGTTTTTGTGAGAGTGGAGAAAAAGGAGGGATGGAGAAAATTTGGAACTCAAAATCTTACAAAAATGAAGTATAATAAATAAATTCCTATGAAAATATTTTAAAAATAATAACCTTTTCTCAGTCTTTATCATTATTGGCCTTAGCATAGGCTTTGATGATATCAAACACCATCTGGATTTTGTCTAACTGGATTTTTGTGACATTATTCACTCCTACATCTTCACCTAACACTCTGACTTCTCCTTCTCAATTGCCTTTGCTGGTTCTTCAGAAAGGTCACACCAATGACCTGTGGCTTTACCCTCACAGCTCTCTCTCTTTTGCTCTCTTGGGTCATTATATTGCTGGAAATAGCTAAGTTATTCATAGGAAATCATCAAACAACATTGCTTTTACTGTGTACAATGTTCTATTGGTTCTACTCATTTTGCCATAGATCAATTCATGTAAATCTTTCTGTGTTTTTCTAAGAGCATCTAGCTCATCATCTCCTATAGCACATAGTATTCCAGCACAATCATATACATAACTTGTTTAATCATTCCCCTTGATGGACATCCCCACTATTTCCAATTCTTTACCACTACTAAAGAAGTTACTGTAAGCATTTTTGTAATACAGGCCCTTTTTCTCTCTCTTTTTTATCTTTTAGGATTCAGACTTTGTAGTATTGCTTGGTCAAAGGGTATGAATGGTTTTTATAGCCCTTTCAACATAATTCCAAATTGCTCTCTAGAATGGATGAATCATTGGGGCAGCTAGGTGGCACAGTGAGTAGAGCACCAGCCCTGGAGTCAGGAGGACCCGAGTTCAAATCCGACCTCAGACACTTGAAACATGTACTAGCTGTGTGACCTTGGGCAAGTCACTTAACCCCAACTGCTCTGCCAAAAACAAATAAAAAACAAAATAGAATGGATGAGTCAGTATACAATTCACCAACACTTCATTAGTATTAAAATTTTCCCACTTTCCCTCCAACATTCGGTGTTTTTCATTTTCTCTCATATAAGCTAATTTGATAGGTGTGCAGTGATAGTCCATAGTTGTTTTAATGTGCATTTCTCTAACCTGTTATGATTTAGAGCATTTTAATATGACTCTAGATAGCTTTGATTACTTTGTCTGAAAACAGCCTGTTCATACACTTTGACCATTTATCAATTGCTGAATACCTCTTATTTCTCTAAATTTTACTCAGTTTTATATGTATATGTATATATATGCATATATATATGAGAAATGAAGTCTTTATCAAAGAAACTTGCTGAATTTTTTTTAATAGTAATGATTACCAACTATACTTCCCTCCATTATATTTTCTCCTTGCTTATCCTACTCTCTCTCTGTCTCCTTTCACCCTGTCCATAATCAAAAGTGTTTTGCCTCTGATGTTTAATTGCCTCAAAATTCTCCTTCCTCAATTTAGTGCCTTCCACCTTATCTCCTTTTCCACCCAATTGAGTGTGTATGTTATTCCTTATTTGAGCCAATTCCAATGAGAGTAAGGTACATATTCACTACCTCCTCCACCCTGATGCATCTTCTCCTCCAATGTAAAATCTCCTTCAGGCCTCCTTTATGTCAGATAATTTATGCTATTCTAACCCTCTCTTTCCCCTCCTACCAGTGCATTCTTCTTTCTCACTCCTTAATTTTTTAGGCAAGTATCCCATCATATTCAAAGCACACCTGTGCCCTCTGACTATGTTTACTCCTCCTAATTCCCCTAATGATGACAGAGTTTTAGGAATTACAAGTATCAGTTTCCTATGTAGGAATTGCATCCCTTTCATTGTGTCTTTCCTGTTTACATTTTTATGCTTCTCTTGAGTATTGTATTTGAAAGTCAAATTTTCTATTTAACTCTGGTCTTTTCATCAAGAATGCTTGGTTTACATGAATAAAATAGAGAAAGAGGGTATCAATGAATTAGGCATGCAACTGAAAAAATAGAAAAAGAACAAATTAAAAATCCTCAATTAAATACCAAATTAGAAATTTTGAAAATAAAAGGAGAGATCAATAAAATTGAAATTAAGAAAACTATTGAACTAATGAATAAAAATTAATGCTGGTTTTATGAGGAAAAAGCAAACAGCAAAGTACACAAACCTTTGGTTAATTTGATTTTAAAAAAAAAAAGAAAGAAGGAAACCAAATTACCAGTATCAAAAATGAAAAGGGTGAATTGACCACCAATCGAAAAATTAAAACAATAATTAGGAGGCATTTTGCCCAACTAAATGCCAATAAATCTGACAATCTTAGTGAAATGGACCAATGTTTACTGTGTGTGTGTGTGTGTGTGTGTGTGCAGCTCAGATTAACAGAAGAGGAAATAAAATACTTAAATAACTCCATTTCAGAATAAGAAATTGAACAAGTCACCAATGAAATCTCCCAGGGCAGGATTTATAAGTGAATTATATCAAACATTTAAAGAACAATTAATCCTAAAACTATATAAACTATTATGAAAAATAGGCAAAGAAGGTGTCCTGCAAAATTCTTTTTATGATACAAATTTGGTGCTGATACCTAAGCCAGGAAGAGCCAAAACAGAGAAAGAAAATTACAGGCCAATTTCCCTAATGAATAGAGATGCAAAAGTTTTAAGTAAAATAATAGCAAAGAGATTGCAAGAACTTATCACAATGATAATGCATTATGATGAGGTGTGATTTATACTGGCAATGCAGGACTGTCTAAAACTATCAGCATAATTGACCATGTCCATAACAAAATTAACAGAAATTGTATGATTATCCCAATAGATGCAGAAAAAGCTTTTGACCAAAATACAGCATTCATTTCTATTAAAAGGAATTCCTATGCTCTCAATAAAAAAGCATAGGAATAAATGGAGTCTTCCTTAAAATGATAAGTAGCACTATCTAAAGCCATCAGGAATTATTATACATAATGGGGATAAGCTAGAAGCATTTCCCATAAGATCAGAGGTGAAAGAAAGATGTCCATTATCACCATCATTATTAAATATTGTACTAGAAATGTTAGCTTTAGCAATAAGAGAACAAAAAGAAATTGAATGAATTAGTAGAGGCAAAGGACAAACACAGCTATTAGTCTTTGCAGATGATATGATGGCATACTTAGAGAATCCTAGAGAATCAAGTAAAAAAACTACTAGAAATAATTAACAGCTTTAGCAAAGGTGAAGGATTTAAAATAAATCCACATAAATCATCAGTATTTCTATATATTATTAACAAAGTCCAACAGCAAGGGCTAGAAAAAAAAATTCCCAGTTAAAATAATTATAGACAATATAAAATACTTGGGAATTGATCTGCAAAGACAGGCCCAGGAATGATATGAACACAATTACAAAACTCTTCACACAAAGTTAGATCTAAATAATTGGAAAAATGTCAGCTGCAGTTTCAGTTAATATAATAAAATGACGATTCTACCTAAATCAATTTCCATATTCAGTGCAATACCAATGAAACTACAAAATTTTATTTTATAGAGCTAGAAAAAATAATAACAAAATTCTTCTGGAATAATAAAAAGTCATGAATATCAAGAGAATTAATGAAAAGAAAGCAAGGGAAGGTATCCTATCTGTACCAAATCTAAAACTGTGTTATAAAGCAGTAATCATCAAAAGTACTTGGTACTGCCTAAGAAATAGAGTGTTGGATCATTGGAATAGGTTAGGTACACAAGACACAAAAGTAAATGATTATGGTAATCTACTGTTTGGTAAGCCTAAAGACTACAGGTTCTGGGAGAAGACTTCACTATTTGACAAAAACTGCTGGAAAACTGGAAAACAGTATAGCAGAAACTAAGCATAGACCAACATTTTACACAGTATAACAAGATAAAGTCAAAATTGGTACACAGTTTAGACATAAAGAGTGATAATAAGCAAATTAGGAGAGCAAGGAATAGTTTACCTGTCAGATCTATGAAGAATGGAGGAATTTATGAGCCAAAAAGGAATAGCATAATGAAATGCAAAATGGATAATTTTGATTACATATTTTTTTTAATTGCACAAACACAGTCAGTGCAACCAAAATCAGAAGGGAAACAGAAAACAGAGAAAAAAAAATTTTACTGCTAGTGTCTCTGATAAAGTCCTCATTTTAAAAATATGTATGGAACTAAATCAAATTTTTAAGGATACAAATCATTCCCCAATTGATAAATGGTCAAAGGGTATTAATAAACAGTTTACGCACGAAAAAAAAATAAAGCTATCTGTAGTCAAGTGAAAAACAATGCTCTAAATCGCTATTGATTAGAGAAACACAAATCAAAACAATTCTGGAGTACCACATCCCAACTATCAGATTGGCTAACGAGACAAAACAGGAAAATGTTAAATGTTGGCAAAGAGGTTGGAAAATTGGAACACTAATGCATTGTTGGTGGAGTTGTGAACTGATTCAGCCATTCTGAAGAGTAACTTGGAAGTATGCCCAAAGGACTATCAAACTGGATATATACTTTGATCCAGCAATAACACTGCTAGGTCTGTATCCCAAAGAGGTCATAAAATGGGAAAAGGTCCCATATGTACAAAAATATTTACAACAGCTCTTTTTGTGGTAGCAAAGAATTGGAAATATAGAGGAGGCCCTTCAATTGGGGAATAGCTGAATAAGTTAAGGTATATGAATGTAATGGTACACTATTGTTCCATATGAAATGATGAGTAGACAGATATCAGAAAAATCTGGAAAGACTTACATGAATTGATGCTGAGTGAAAGGAACAGAATTAGGAGAACATTGTACACAGTAACAGCAACATTGTATGATGAACAGTTTTGATAGACTTAGCTCCTCCCTGCAATGGAATGATCTAAGACAATTCCAAAAGATTCAAGATGGAAAATGCTATCCGCATCTAGAGAAAAGACTATGGAGTCTGAATGAACATTTAAGCATACTATTTTATCTTTCTTGTGGTTATTCCCTTTGGTTCTGATTCTTTTTTACAACATGACTAATGTGGATATACATTTAATATGATTGTACATATATAGCTATCTCAGATTACTTTCCATCTTGGGAAGGAAGAGAGTGAAGGGGAAAATTTACCACTCAAAATCTTATAAAAGTGAATGTTGAAAACAAAAAGCAAAGAAGACATTAAAAAAAGAATTCTTGAAAGTCCTCTGTGTCATTGGATACTCATTTTTTTCCCTGAAAGATGATACTCACCTTTCCTGAGTAAGTAATTCTTGGTTGTAATCATTTCTCTTTCACCTTCCAAATTTTCACATTGCAAGCCCTCTAATCCTTTCATGTACAAACTGGTAAATCTTGTGTCATCCTGACTGTGGCTCAATAATATTTGAATTGGTTCTTTCTGGCTTCTTGCAATATTTTTTTTTCTCCTTGAGCTGAGAGCTCTGAAATTTGGCTATTATATTCATGGGAGTGTTTGTTTTGGGATCTCCTTCAGGTGGTGATTGGTGGATTCTTTCTATTTCTTGTCTAAACTCTGATTCTAGAATATCAGGGCAGTTTTCCTTGATAATTTCTTGAAATAGAATATCCAGGCATTTTTTTATTATGGCTTTGAGATAATCCCATAATTCCTAAATTATCTCCCCTGAATTAGTTTTCCAGGTCAGGTTTGTTTTTCCAATGAGATATTTCACATTTTCTTCTATTTTTTTAGTCTTTGATTTTGTTGTATTGTTCCTTGATATCTCATGAAGTCATTAGCTTCCAGTTGCCCAATTCCAATGTTTAAAGAATTTATTTTCTTCATTTAGCATTTTTTTACACCTCCTTTTCCATTTGTGCAATTCTGCTTTTGCAGTTTATGTCTCCTTATTAGATTTTGTCCCTCTTTTACCATTTGGCCTATTTTAGTTTTTAAGGTGTTGTTTTCTTCAGTATTTTTGTGCCTTTTTTTCAAGCTGTTGACTCTGTTTTAATGATTTTTTGCCACCCATTTCTTCTCTCAATTTTTCCTCTAACTCTTACCTGATTTTTAAATTTTTTTTAGCTTTTCCATAGTCTAGGGCCCATTCACATTTTTTTTTTCCTTTAAAAGTTTGGATATAGGAGTTTTGTCTTTGTTTTCTTCTTCTGAGTTTGTGTTTTGATCTTCCCTGTCACCTTAGCAATATTCTATAGTGAGGATCTTTTTCTGCTGTTTGCTTATTTACTAGCTTGTTTCTTTAATTTTAACAATATTCTAATGTAGAGCTCTGTTTCCGGAGTGGAAGGACTACCATTCCAAACTTTAGGTTTTTTGCACAATTGTTTTAAGAGGTAATTCTGGGAAGCTGGAAGTTTTTTAATCTTCCAAGGTGGTATGATCTAGGGAGAGGTGACCAGAGTCCCTGCTCCCCTTTAACTACAAGCTCTGGTGTGCTAGTGCTCCTCCTTGCCCTGGGACAGCAAATCTGTAATCTATTTCTGACCAGTATTCCAACCTCCTTACTGCCTGTGGGCTTCTGATACTGTTGGCACTGATTCATTCAGTTGTCCAGAAGGCCTTCTCCTGGTTTGCTGGGGCCCACTCTACAGAGGTGTGTCCTAAGTTGGACTGTACTACACTCTCACCATGGTGCAACAGAACTTTTCTGCTGACCTTCTAAGTTGTCTTGGACTGGAAAAAAAAAACATTTTACTACATCCTTTTGTGGATTCTACTGCTCTATTATTTATTTTGAGGCATTATTTAAAGGTGTAGGTGTTTGAGAGAGAGAACTGTCTTTTCTTTTCTACCTTAGCTCTGCCCCCCTCCTCTCTTCAGCCAGTTTTAATCAATAAATTAATTTTTTTTATGAATGCCTTCTTATGTTTCTAGTTATGCTTTATTACTTCAAATGGTGGGGAGGAGAGGATTATAATTCCTATCCTACATAACAAATCTTCATATATTTGAATATATCTATCACTCCCCTGAGTCTTTTTTCTTCAGATTCTTGGTTCCTTCTATATATTATCATATTACATCAGCTCAATGCCTTTGTCATCGTTTTGACAATTCTTTGGATGGTACAATAGAAATTATATTGGCCCTGGAATCAGAAAGCCTGGGTAAAACATTCTGCCCACTGATGATTTTCTGTCCATGTGAAGTAAGCAAATCACTTAACCACTATAGGCTTAGCAATTTTTTCAGTTGCTTTCTAGTTCAAGATCTAGGTTCTTTCAAATAATTCCCATAAAACAAATTTAAGGCTATTCACCAATCTAGTTGCCATTCCTTGTGTGTTTTCTTATCATTTTTTTTTTAAGTTTTGGCACTCATAGTTGAACACATTATCCCATTGTGATTTCTCCAAGTCATAGTAGAGAGGAACTTACCAAATAAATGATCACTGTGACTCCATTTGGCCCAAGATTGAATTAGCCTTTTTGGCTGCCACATCATAATGCTGACTCATATTGAGTTGCAGTCTCACTAAAACATTAAATATTTTTTTTCAAACTGTAAATTACTCATGCCTCCTAGATCCTATATTTGTTTGCTTTTTGTTTTGACATTTTAGCACAGCTTCATTGTTTTTTAACATCTTTTTTTAAAAAAAAAATATGAGTTCCAAATTCTCCTTTATTTTCCTTCTCCTAACTTCGCCAAGAGATGGTAAGCAATTTGATACAGGTTATACATGTGCAATCATGTAAAACAAACTTCTATATTGGCTTTGTTGTTAAAGAAGACATTTCTCTTAAAAATCATAAAACTAAAATAAAAATAGTTTGCTTGATCTGAATACAGATTGTCAGTTCTTTTTCTGGATGCGAATAACCATTTTTCATCATAAATCTTTTATACTTTCTTGCATGATTTTATTCTTGAGAAGAGTTAAGCTATTCACAGTTGATCATTACAAAACATTGCTGTTATTGTGTACAATATTTTCCTGGTTCTGCTCACTTCCTTTTGCATCCATTTCTGCTAAGTGTTGCCAGGCTTTTTTCTGAAATCCATCTGCTCATCATTTCTTATAAACCAATAATTTTCCAACACTATCATATACCACGACTTGTTTAGCCATCCCCAAATTAATGGGCATCTCATCAATTTTCAATATTTTGCAACCAGAAAAAGAGAAGCTCTAAATATTTTTGTACGAATAGATATTTTTCACTTTTTATCTATTTGGGAATCAGTGGTATTGCACAGTTTGATAGATCTTTGGGCATGGTTTTAAGTTGTTCTCCAGAATGTTTGGATCAGTTCACAACTTCACCAACAGTGCATTAGTGTCCCAATTTTCCCACATCCTTCCTCCAACATTTATTGTTTTCCCTTGTTATCATTTTAGCCAAACTGTTAGGTGTGAGGTGGTACCCCAGAGTTTTATAATGTGCATTTCTCTAATCAATAGTGATTTAAAATATTTTTTCATGTGACTACGGATAGCTTTTTTTTTCATCATTTTCTAAGTATACCATTATATCATCTGCAAAGAACAATAATTTTGTTTCCGTATCGCCTATATTAATTCATTCAATGTTTTTATTTTCTTCCCTTATTGCTATACTAAGCATTTGTAGTGCAATGTTAAATAATAGTGGTGATAATGGGCATCTTCGTTTCACTGGATCTTAATGTGAAGAGTTTTAGCATATCTCTATTACAGATAATGCTTGCCTATGATTTTAGATGCAAACACTTTTCCACCAAATAAACTCAGATCTAAACAATGGGAAAAATAACAAGTGTTCATGGGTAGGCTAAGTCAATATGATAAAAAATAAAATCCTTAATTAATTAATTAATTGCCACATCAATCAAAGTACCAAAATATTTCATAGAGCTAGAAATAATGACAAAATTTATCAGAAGAACAAAAGTTCAAGAATATCAAGGTAATTGATGGGAAAAACTTGTGAAGAAGGTGGCCTGGCCATACCAGATTTCAAACTGTATTATAAAGTGGTAACCATCAAAACTATCTGGTATTAGCTAAGAAATAGAGCAGTGGACCCATGGAATATATTAAGTACACAAGACGCAGTAGTAAATGACCACAGCAACCTAGTGTTTGATAATCCCAATAGTCCTAGCTTCTAGGATCAGAACTCATTATTTGACAAAAAAAGCTGATTGGGAAGCTAGAAAAAAGTATGACAAAAAATAGATATAGACCAATATTTTATGCCATATAACAAAATAACATAAAAATTTTTCATGATATAGATACATCAGAAAATTAGTAGAGAAGGAATAGTTTGCTAGTTAGATATATGGAGAAGGAAATAATTTGTGGCCAAACTAGAGATCAAGAGTATTGTAAAATATAAAATGAATAACTGTAGTAGGAAGGCCAAATTTATGATCTCAAATATAATCATGTATATGTTTGAATGGTCCAAAATCACAAGGTATGAGAGATTCTCTAAGGAGAAAACAACAAGAAATTTATTTAGGCCCCACCGCAGCAAAAACTTG
>JAQQSZ010013824.1:0-11667 GCA_028646595.1 Phalanger gymnotis
ACATGTGGGATTTCTGAATATAAGAGCATGGTCATTCTACCTAATTTTTTAGTATAAGTCATAATTATTTTAAGAATAACTAGACAAACTAATAGTTCCACTAACAATCTATGAATGTCTCTAACTTTCACTACCCATCTAGCATGATTGTGGACATCTTTTATATTTTTAGCCAATTTGGTCAATGTTAGGTTAAATTTTAAAAATGGTTTATTATTCTCTTATTATTAGCAATCTTGAGCATTTTCATATGATCATTAATACTATGCAGTTCTTAATTTTATCATTTTTCACTTGAATTATTTTGATTTGTCATGTTCTTCTAAGAGACCCATGGTCCTTATGTTGTTTTTACATACAAGTTTTGAAATCAATGTTATGCTTCCAGAAAATTCATTTTTAATATATTCATTCCTTCTCCCATGTTATTTTTGACTTCCATTTATTTGTATTACCAATCATTTGTTCTCTCCTTCACTTTTTTGGGGAGACTCATTATCATGGATTCAAAATTTTCTGTTCTACTGACTATTTCTACTATATAGGATATAAAGTCTGCTTTCATGATGGCTATTTCTCTCTTGAACCATTCAGGAACAAACTTATAGTTCCATATTCTCTTATACCACCAGAAGATTCTCTGCTTCATCAGATTTTCATTTAATTTCCTTTATCTTACGATATTTGGGCTCATTTAGATGTCCTATAGGTCATCTTTCCTCCCATTATTATCTTTCCTGCTTACTTATCTTCTTGTACTCAGGATTTTTAACTGAAATTTCTTCTTACATCTTTGGCATTTTGAATCATCCCTGCCCCCTTTTTGTCTCCTATCATTTATTTTTTGACTCCTTCAACATTGACAGCACTTTCCCAAGGGTGAGATCTCAAAGCAGTCTTACTTTCTTTCTTTGTCAAGCTAAAGGGGAGGTGGTTGGGTGCAAAACTGGCTGCAGATAGATGCCAATACCCTTTCCCTCAGGGAAGTTTGAGGCTACACAGATATTGTCTGTAGGAGGTAGGGTAGAACTGAGGTCTGCTGTTTGTTGGCATGGAATGGTTGATTGAGGGCAGTGGTAGACTGTGCAGCTAGAAACTGCAGTAGCCGCAAATAAAATGTTGAGTGGAATCCAGAACACAAGTTTTTCAGAGGTATGTTCTTTACTTTAAATTGCTGGGGAGAATTAGTGTCCGCTACTCCTCTGAATTTTGGGGTAGGAATGGAGGTTTTGGATACAATCATTGCCTTAGGAACACTGAGCAGGGATCCCACAGACAGACATGGAAATTCACATGGTTAAAGATTTAGACCTGAAAATAACTTTAGAGGCTATGTAGTCTAAACCCCTCATTTTAGAGTTGAGGAAACTCAGACCCATAAATGGTGTGACTTGCCTGAAATCACAAAAGTAAGTAAATGGTAGAAAAAGAATCTGAATTGATGTCTTCAGACTAGAAACCCATTGTTCTTTCTGCTACCCTGTAAATATAAAGGGTTAAGATTTGATGAAATGGGCAGAAGTTTAAATATATTTCTCTGATATTATTTCTTGAGACTTTTTACCTCATTCGGTATTTCTGACTTCTTATACTATAGATTCAACGTTAGACTAATACATTTTTTCTTGACCTCTACATGACTACTTTTACATTGAATTAACAAAATATTAGAGTAGATTTTGACTTAATTTTGAGAATCTTGTTTACTTCTTCCTGGAGCTGTTATCTCCTCTTTCCTTGCAACAAATGTTGGTGATACATATGTTGCAATTATATTCATGCAAGCCTTTTTGTTTATGCTTAATGTAGTATGCAATGACTAACTATTCCTTGAAATTATGCTGCTTGTTGCTTTTGAATGCACAATTAAACTAACTACTTTATTTTCCATTCCAAAGAGAACCTCCTCCATGAAGTCCTACTCCAATTCCTCTTAATGAGTCTACATGAATTTACAGTGACTTTGACATCCAGTGACTTCAGGACAAAGATGGGAATAGGTAAGATTAAAAAGAAATTTATCAGGAAGAATAAGTTAGGATGAAGCAAAGACAGGAGACAAAAAGTATAGGATATATAGATGTTTTACACCTTTGCATAAAGAATAATTTCTTTGATAAAAAAAATGGTAGTGACTATATGTGACGAGCACCAAATAGCTGTAATATTCATTAAGGTGGGACTTCTTTTTACTGTTTTAGAATGCTTAATTAATTGTCTTTGATTGAGCCTTACTAGGTGTAAAGCCCCAGGCCCAAACCCTTAATCACTAGGTGCTAAGCCCATGTGGGTGCAAAGCCCCTAGGGTCCTAAGGGGAATTGGTCATTCAGATGACGTTTGTTGACTTCTAAAGAGTGTATAAAAAGAGAGAACAGCACTGTTTGCTTGGGTCTCTAAGCCACAGGAGGAGTGGCACATGACTCTGGGCCAGCTGTTGTTAAGAGCTTCCCCACTCAGGAACCCAGATGTTGATGGGTTTTTGGTAACTATGAATTGTGATCTGGTCTGTTCATATTGTATATGTTTGTAACTTATTTGTATTTGCTCTGAAGTTCAAGTTGCTGGCTTTTCCTCCCAAACTAAATGAGCCTATATGTATATGTTGGATTAAAGTAAGATGGTCAACCCTTTCCTTAGTAAAGCAGATCAAAAGAATTTGTGCTAGCAGCATTCTTGTTGCTGTGCTTGTGTTGGTCTTTCACCCTGTAACAGCTGCTAGCCGAAATGTTGCAATAATAGCATAAAAGAGAAATTGATTATATTTTATTATAAAGGAAAATACAAGTCATTGAAGTGAGTCATTGTGAATTATATATGATTAGACAAGCCAACCTGGAAAAATCAAAATAATAGTTAGTAAAATAGTAGAAGGATAATGAGAAAAAGATATGATCTCAAACTGAAATAACTCAGTTCTTTACTACATAAATAAATGAAATTTTAAAAATGGGTAGTCAAAAGCCTGAACAAATGATAAAAATTTTATGCAGAAGTTTAAGCAATATAGCATCATTTAAAAAAGATACCAAAAGACTATAAAAAAGTATATAATTCAGCAAACGCATGAGTTATTTGTCAGGTGGATAGATGTATAGCTCAAAAGCAATACTGATTTAAACTACACAATATTTCAAAAATCTGACAAGGAAAGACAATGGATAATCATAAACCGTGATATCCCATAAAATATTGAGAAGCAGTGGAGGGTAACATTAATTAAAGAAAGATAGTTAAGATATCCAACTAAGCAAGGTCCTCTGGAGAACATTTAAAGACCAACGCTGAAGGGGGCAGAGAACAGAAGAAAAAAAATCAATAATAGCTTCAATGATTGTATGATTGTTATATTTCTTTTCATCATCATAGAAAGTAGAGCCACTAGTTTGACTTTATTATTGAACTCCCAAATGCATTTAGAAGAGTAGTAGAAAAGATATTATGAAAAAAGAGGGAACAATATCAAAGATGTGGGAAGAAAAATCAAACTTTATGAACACCAAAAAAGGCTTTCTGATATACTATGTCAGACTACATTTATAGTGCTAAATGTATAGACAGTACAGGTGTGTGAATGAGTGATGCTAGACTATGAACAGTGAACTCAGTGACAAAACAATAGCAGTCTGATATTGGCTTCTATCTGAAAAGGAAAAGATGAGGACAATAGCTAGTTTTTACATACATCTTAAAGGTTTCCAAAGTGCTTTGCATCTATTATGTTTGATCCTCATAACAATTCTGTGACGTGCTATTTTATCCCTATTTTGTAGATGAGGAAAATAAAGCAGATGGAGGTTAAATGACTTCTTCACAGTAACAGAGCTAGAGAGGGTCTGAGTCTAGATTTGAATGCAAGTGTTCCCAGCACCAAGTTCAACGCTCTGTCAGCTGTGCTTCCTAGCTGGTCCCAAATACTAATAGCCCATATTAGAGAGGAAATGGAAAGAAAGAAATGCTCATGTATATAGTTGGAGGAGGTCTGATTTTGTCTAGTCATTTTAGAACTGATTAACTGGGGGTGGAGGTGGATGGCATTAAAAAAAAAAAGAAGATACGAAGAAAGTCTGCCTTTTCATGAACTCATGTCATCTGACTTAGATGAACTGAATTCTTAGGTCCTAAAAGTGCTTTCATGTGTGATTTTGATATGAGAAACAGAAGCATAAACATCATTGAAGAAGAACAAATATTGTTCCAATTTTCATTGGAGGAAAGCTTTCAGTCAAACCACAAGCCAGTGAGCTAGACTTTTATTGCTGACCAAGTTCTAAAATGAATCATTAAGGAAATTTTTGATGAACAAGTCATAAATAAAATACCAGAGAGTATGGGGCAGGGGGAACCTCTAGGACCAGATGTATTGACAAACAAATTCTACTGAACATTAAAAGAACCATTAATTCAAACATAACACAAACTTTTAGAAATAATAAAAGTGGATACCCTTTCAATTTCCTTTTAAAATATATTTTTCTTAATACTTGAATCAGAGACAAAAAAGGAAAAAAAGAAATAATAATTACAGACCAACAATTTACAACAGTAAATGTTGATACAGCATTTAAAAATATTACCAAGATGTTTACAACAACAATGCACACATATGCATATGTATGTGTGTGTATATGTTTGGGGGGGCACATTTAAAGTAATAAATGGAAGACTATAAAAATAATAAACCAAAGTAATAATGTAAATAGTTAAACCATATACTTTCAAAGAGATGCTAAAAAGACTTTTGATGAAATTCATCACATTACTATTAAAATATTAAAATTTTAGGAAGAAATTGATCTTTACTTAATATAGTGAACAATAATCTAAATTCAAGGGCAAACATTACATGTATTGGAAATTTTTGGAAACTATCAGGCATAAAAGAAGGATGCCCATTTTCACCACTACTTTTTAACACTTAAAAATGCTGATGCCTGAAAAAGACAAAAACAAAAAACTTAGGGGGATACAAAAACAAAATCATTGCTTTTTAAAGGTAATATGGTTCACTTAGAGAATTCTAGACTTTCAACTAAAAATAAAATTGGAAATAATGAAAAATTCTGCAGAACTTCAAGATACAAAATGAATCCAGATAAATCAACAACATTTCTATACGTAAGCAAGATAACACATAAGAAAAGAGGTAGAAAGAGAAATTCTATTCAGATTAACTACAGAAATTATACAATATTGGGAAATACATCTTCGACTTTCATATGAAGTTTGCATGAATCCAATTATAAAATATTCTCTACAGAAATAAACACAGACATAAATAATTGTAGAATCATTAATTGTTCTTGTGGCTGAAGCCAACATGAAAATGGCAATAATCTATATGAACTGAATTTACTGAATGTGCTGTAGACCTGGAAAATAATAAAATCCACATGGAGGAACAAAAGGTCAAGAATCTCAGGAGTAATAATGAAAAAAAGTAAAGAAATGAATGTGATTGAAGAAAATTATGAAAAAAAAGTCAACAACTTGGTAAAGCAGGAAGAAAAAGAATTGAAAAAAAAAAAACAACTTAAAAGACAGAGTAATCCAAATGATAAAAGAGGCACAAAAATCCAAGGAAGAGAAGAAATCCTTAAAAAGCAGAATGGGCCAGGTGGAAAAAGGTGTACAAATATTAACTAAAGAAAAGTACTCCTTAAACATTAGAATTAGACAAATGGAAAAGGAGGTACAAAAACTCAATGAAGAAAATAATTTCTTAAAAGTTAGAATTAGGCAAGTAGAAGCTAATAACTCTATGAGACATGAAGAAACAATAAATAAAAATTAAAAGCATGAAAAAATAGAAGAAAATATGAAATATATCATTGCAGAAAAAAAATGACCTGGAAAAAAAATCAAGGTGAGGTAATATATGAATTGTTGTACTACCTAAATGCCATGATCAGAAAAAAAGAACCTACATGTGATATGTCAAGAAATTATCAAGGAAAACTTCCCTGATATCCTAGAACCAGATGGTAAAATAGAAATTGAAAGAATCTACTGATCACCTCCTTAAAGAGATCTCAAAATGAAAACTCTCAGGAATATTATAGCCAAATTCCAGAACTCCCCAGTCAAGACGAAAATATTTCAAGTAGCCAAAAAGAATTAAAATATTTTGGCTCTACAGTAAGAACAACACAAGATTTAACAATTTCTACATTAAAAGATCAGAGAGTTTGAAATATTATATTCCAGCAAAACTGACCAGAATCCTTCAGGGAGGAAATAGATATTTAATGAAATAGAAGATTTTTTTAGCATTCCTGGTGAAAGGACCAAGGTTGAACAGAAAATTTGACTTCAAATATAAAGACTAAAGAGAAATATAAAAAGGCAAATAGGAAAGAAAAATCACAAGGAGTTCAATAAGATCAAACTGTTTACATTGCTACATGGCAAAATGACAGTTCTATTAAGAACTTTATCATTACTGAGGCAGTTAGAAGTATACATAGAGGGCATGAGTGTAGATTGACTATTCTGAGATGATACCTAAGAGATAAAATTAACAGGTGAGAAAGAGGAATACACTGGGATAATGGGAAAGGGAGAGGTAGAATAGTGTAAATAATCCTACCAAAACAATGTACAAAAAGCTTTTAAAGTAGAGAAGATGAGGGTGGTGGTGATAGACAATTCTTGAACCTTACTCTTATCAGAACTGACTTAAAGAGAAAATCACATGCGCGCGCGCACACACACACACACACACAGCTGGGTATAGAAATTATTTTCCTTCGAGGGAAATTGGAGGAGAAATGGAAAAGACGAGGGAAATACTGATAGAAGGGAGGACTAACTGGGGAAGGTAGTGGACAGAAGTAAAACACCTTTGAGGAGGAACAGGGCAAAAGAAGAGAGAGAAGGATAAACAGGGGAAAATATGATGAGGCAAGTATATGGTTACTAGTCATCACTCTGGGAAAACATAGCAAGTTTCTCTGATAAAGGGCTCTTAAATATATAGACAATCGAGGGAAATTTCTAAGAATACAAGTCATTGTATGGTCAAAGGATATGAACAGACAATTTTCAGATGAAGAAACTAAAACTAGCTATAATCATACCAAAATAAAATGCTCTCTCATTATTGATAAGAAAAATGCAAATGAAAACAACTCTGAGGTACCGTTTCCCACCTATTAGATTTTCTTATAGGACAGAAAAGGAAAATGATGAATGTTTCAAGGGATGTGGGAAAACTGGGACACTAAGGCACTGTGGATTATGATCCCTCTATTTCAGAGAGAAATTTGGAACTATGCTCAAAGGGCTATAAAACCATGCATACTCTTTGATGTGTCAGTACCACAACTAGGTCTGTATCCCAAAAAGACAAACAAAAAAAAATGGCCTACTTATACAAAAATAATTCTAGCAGCTCTTTTTGTGGTGGCAAGAATTTGGAAACTGAGGAGATTCCCATTAATTGAGGAATGACTGAATAAGTAATAGTGTTTGATTTTGATGGAATACTATTGTGCTATAATAAATTATGAGCAGAATGCTTTCAGAAAGAAAAAAAAACCTGGGAGGTGTTACACGAATTGATGCAAAGCAAAGTGAGTAGAACCAGTAAACAATGTCCACACTAACAGTAATAGGGTACGATCATCAACTGGGAATGACTTAGTCATTCTCAATAATTCAATGATCCAAGACAATTCTGAAAGACTTAGGATGAAAAATGCTATCCACTTCCAGAAGAAGAACTGATGAAGTCTGAATACAGATTAAAGCATACCTTTAAGAACTTTCTTTGCTTTTCTTAATTTTTTAATCCGTGTTTTCATTCACAACATGACAAATGCAGAAACATGTCTGCATGATTGCATGCTTATAATGTATATCAAATTGCTTGCCATCTCATTAAATGGGGAGGGAATAGAGAAGGGAGAGAATTTGTAACAAAAAATTTCAAAAAAAGTGAATGATAAAAAATGCGTTTACAACATCTCAGCAACACAAGGTACAAAGGCAACTCCAAAGGACTCAAGATGGGAATGCTATCTACATTCAGAGAAAGAACTATGAAGTATGAATGCAGATTGAGGCACACTTCATGCTAGCCTTTTCCCCCCCTTTTTTCTCTTTTGTTTTTGGGTTGTTTTTTTTTTTTTGGTCCTGTTTCTTCTTTCTCATGATTCATTTCATTGGTCATAATTCTTCTCCATAACTTGACTAGTGTGTAAATTAATTCAATTCGAAGTTATATGTGGAAGCTATGTGGGATTCCATGTCGTCTAGGGGAGGGAGAGTGGGAGGGAGGGAAGAAAATCTGGAACTCAAAATTATGTAGAACCGAGTGTTGTAAACAATAAATAAATAAATAAATAAATAAATAAATAAATAAACGAACGAACAAACAAACAAACAGACAAACAAACAAATAAACAAATAAATAAATAAATAAAAAGAAAAAATAATTTTCCCATATGGCCATCAATTATTCTTACACTAAGATGCAGGATTCATAATTTAAACATACCCATTAATATAAAATGTATAAAATTCTACATTTTCATTTAACTTTCTATGTTTAATACTGTTCTAATTGAAAAAAGGGGGGATGCTGCTGCAGGGAAAAATAGTATTGCTAATTCAGTATCAAAAGAAGAAAATAAAGAATTCCATTGAGGATTATTGCACTGAGTGAGGTTACAGTGGGAAATGTGGAAAATGTCATAGATATTTAGCAATATTGCTTTTTAAACAAAATAGCATCATTCTGTTCTCTGGCCTTTTACTAGACTTAAAAAGTTTCCTAGCAGTCTCACAAATATGTGCTCTGGGGAAATACTGGCAAGAGCATATTACACACCTATCATCACCACCAAAAATCTCTGCTATGAGCAGTTTGGTCATGTGGCTTTTTTATAAGAAATTTTTGCATCAAATTGCTTGAAGAACAAACTATGTAAAAAAATGAAAGACAGGAAATAAATCATGTGCAGCTCTGATTAAAATAGGTTCCCTTAATTTTATGTATTGTTCATGGGACTAGAGACTGAGCATTGTGTCCTGTGCAAGATATAATATAATCTTTGAGTGTAAGTTGGGTGAGTGAGCCTCAATTTCTATTCCCAATATTCATTGAAAAATTAATCCCAATTAATCATCTTACTTATAATTTGACTCCCTTTACACACAATTAATGTATCAAGAATGTAACACATGGTTAGGCCCTCCTCTACTCTAGGCCTCCTCTACTTCATCCCCACACAATTAATCAATTCAAGCGGATTGCTATGCATAGTTAAATTATAATATAACAATTTGCTTAGAGGAACATAATTTTCAAGACTATGTGTACAGTTATATAAGTTTTATACCTCTTCATGTTTAATTTTCTTCCTGCTAAGATTTATAACTTATAGATTCATCTAGATAAATTTTCTAAAAATCACAAAATGAGTTTAAAGCACATAAATAAAAGAGAACATTCTTTCTTTATTATTCTCCACTGAGAGAAAAAAAAGTATAGAAAACTGATTGGGGAATTATTTTGACTCAGCAGTCACACACAAAGAGGTAACTATTTTATGCTATTATCATCAGGATCATAAACCTTAGAATCAGCATAATTAATTCCAAAGTATAGATGAATTGTAGCTTAAAGGTCAGTGTAGGAGATAAGCATGTTTTGGGTTTTTTTTTTTGTGTGTTGTTTTTTTTTTTAGCATAGAGACTAACAATTCATGAATTTTTTGTTGTCTACTTGCTATAAAAAAAGTCCAGTTCTCTTCTTGGTTTCTGTTTTCAACATTCATTGAAAAATTATTCCCAATTCACTACCTTACTGCTGTACAGCTTCTTTACATACAACTAATGGGCCAGGAATTTAACACAGGATTAAGCAACCCTCTATTCTGTGCCTCCTTTTTTACACTCTCCCCACACCATTAATCAATTTACATATGTTTACTAGATGCAGATTATGTAAAAGATTTTCCAATCATACCTCATCACCAGCGACTGCAAAATTATCCCCAAAACTTTCCTGTGTCCTAGCACAGAGAATTGTTTTAAATTAGGTTCCTGCTCTATTTTGCTCTATACAGTTTGGTGAGGGGAAAAATGCATCTGCCTCATTTAAACATATTTTGTAGGCAAATATGGAATTTGTTTTTTCACTTATTTAACTCGCAATTGTCTAAATTAATGTAAAAGGCTATTTATCTCTCGGACAAGATGAGCTACTAGTTAAGTATAATATAACTGAAATATAAATTGTGTACACATTTCTGAAGTGCGTATCATATACCCAGTGATAGTCTGAGTGATTGGAGGGATAAAAGACACTTACATAGCTCAAATGTTTGCAAAGTATCATCTCACTTTATCCTCACAACAGTCCCATGAATTCAGTACTCTAGCAATTAGTATCCCCATTTTGCAGGCGACTGAACTGTAACTGAGTAAGGTTAATTGCCTAAAATCCCCACAGTTAGAGAGGTAATTTGAGATTATTTCACTACTGATCATTTGTGCAAAATTATCACATCTCAGTGACAGCAATATTCCTTTAAATTTCCATCTTCCTTGAGTCTCTATATTTCTAAATTTTAACACCTTTTTCTAGGCAAGTAGACTTTAAATTTCAAAGTCATTTTTAGATTGCTATAAGCTAATTAAAGAAAGTTTAAGAACCACAAGAACAGCTGAAAACTGAGACTGACCACAATATGCTAGTCTTAAACTTAACTTTTATCATTCCCTCATAACTATTCTGTTGTAAGATATTTTACTTTTACTTTCTCATTAGACATATAAATCAAAGCTAATACCTAGAAAAAAAGCCCTCTTTTCTCCACTGTGAGTTCTTTTTCATTATAATGGTGAGAAAATTCATGTTAATTTTTCACAAGCTTGGCATTTACTGTAAGTGAGATTCTGATCTTGTCAAAATCTTTGATTAAAATTTTGGGGAGAGGGGAGAAGCCAAGATGGTGGCAGGAAAGCAGAGACTTGCTTAAGCTCCCCCCTAGGTTCCTCCAAAAACCTATAAAAATGGCTCTGAAGTAGAGCTTCAAAACCCACGAAATAACAGAGGGAAGCAGGGCTCCCGCCCAGGAAATCCTGGATGGTGGCTGGGAAGGGTCTATAGCACGGAGCTGGGAGCAGAGTGGAGCACAGCACAGTGTGGGTTATGCGAGGACCAACCAGACCAGGAGCCGGGCAGAATAGGCCATAGGGCGCTGAATCATTGAGCTATGGCTGTTACCAGAATTCTCAAGCCACAAACGCCAAAGAGAACAGAGCAGGCTAGTGGGAAAAGCTGCTGGGACAGAGTGAAAGGAGTTTATAGTCAGTCACTGCCCTGGGGGTTGCAGAGGTGGGGCAGCTCTGAGACTGCTTCCAGAGCTACAGTTGCAGTTGCTTCTGGCCCCAGGCCCACCTGATGGTAGGAATTAAGCTGCAGATTAGAGTGGGAGTACAAAGCCTGCTTTGCCCTGCACTGGGCTGCAATCCTGGTTGGCAGTACTTGGGGGAGGAGCACTGGTGTGGCAGAGCTTCCTGTGTAGAAGTAGCTCTGAAAACAGCAGCACAGCCCTTCAAGCTTAGGACAAAGTTCTCTCTATACTACAAGCAGTCTTACCTCAATAAAAAGCTCAAGGATCAAATAGTTGACTGGGAACATGAACAGGCAGTGAAAA
>JAQQSZ010013825.1:0-11667 GCA_028646595.1 Phalanger gymnotis
CCAACTGAGAAACGGTCAAAGGATATGAAGAGGCAGTTTTCAGAAGAAAAAATTTAAGATACCTATAAACATATGAAAAAACGCTTGAAATCACTACTGATGAGAGAAATGCAAATCAAAACAACTCTTAGGTACCACATCTCTCCTGTCAGATTGGCTAAAATGACAAAACAAGAAAATGATACATGCTGGAGAGGATGTGGAAAAATTGGAACATTGTTACATTGCTGGTGGAGTTGTGAACTGATTCAGCCCTTCTGGAGAGCAATTTGGAACTATGCCCAAAGGGCTATAAAAATGGTCATACCCTTTGACCCAGCAATACCACTTCTAGGGTTGTATCCCAAGGAGATCACACAAGTGGGAAAAGGACCCATAGGTACAAAAATATTTATAATAGCTCTTTTTGTAGTACCAAGGAATTGGAAATCGAGGGGATGCCTATCAATTGGGGAATGGCTGAACAAGTTGTGGTATATGAAGGTAATGGAATACTACTGCACTATAAGAAATGGGGATGATATAGACTTCATAATAACCTGGAAAAACCTAAATGATATAATTCTGAGTGAGTGGAGCAGAACCAGAACACTATACACAACCACAGATAGATGGATCCTGTGATGACTAACACTGATAGACTTTGCTCTTCTCAGCAATACAAGATGCAAAGACAACTCCAAAGGACTCATGATGGAGAGAGCTATCTACCTCCAGAGAAAGAACTGTGGAGTCTGAATGCAGATTGAGGCACACTTTATGCTCACCTTTTTTCCCCCTTTTTTCTCTTTTGTTTTAGTCTTTGTTTTCTTTTGGTTTTGTTTCTTCTTTCTCATGATTCATTCCATTGGTCATAATTCTTCTATACAACTTGACTATTGTATAAACAAGTTCAATGTGAAGTGATATGTAGAAGATATATCGGATTCCATGCCATCTTGGTGGGGGGAAGGGGAAGAAAAATCTGGAATCCAAAGTTATGTGGAATTGAGTGTTGTAAACTAAAAATAAAAAAATCTTAATTATTAAAAAAAGAAAGTATGGAATCCAAAGTGAAAAGAAGATGCTTCAATTTCTGGATAATTTGAATTGAAGAGAATGCCAACCTAGGTGATGCTTCAGGTCGGAAAACAGATATCATAACTTGAAGGATTAGGACTATCAGCATTTCTCAAATGAAACAAAGAAATACTGACCCACATCTTTATTTAGTCTTCTAGACACCGGCCAAGTAGAACATCTAGTAACATTCCATTTATTTTCTTGGTATCATTGAAATACCACTTCAGTGTTTCAAGGATCTAGGTTTTGCTAGTTTCGGCACTCCTATTATTTTAGTAAATAGTCTTAGGGAGTTATTCTGTCCAAAGAATTCATCACCTTGTAGCCAACATGTTGATGAATTTTTTTTTATTTGAACTAGGCCGGTCTTCTAATGACAAACATTCATTTGATGGCCGGACTTGTATTTGAAGGCTTTCCAACATGGTAGGAGCTGCTACTGGCATACGTTTCAAAAATCTAAGTCATGAACGGAAGTCAGTAGGATAAATGTCTAAGTATGTAGTGATATGCCCAGGGCTAGGAAGTTGGATAAATGATGTACATTCAGGAAACCTAGGGAAACTCTTGTTTGCCTAAACCACCCCTTTGACTTTCTTCCTGTCTCCAAATTCCTTTAACAGAGGTTATATAATCTTGGACAGACAACAGCAACAACAGTAATAGCTAGTATTCATAGTGAACCTATTATGGGTCAGGCATTTCACTAAGAATGTTACAAATGGTAACCCATTTGATCCTCATAACAAACCTTGCAGATGGATGCTGTTATAGAAGAAACTGAGCCAGAAAGAGGTAAAGACTTCCCATATAGCTAATAAGTGTCTGAGGTTGGATTTGAACTCAGGTCTTGCTAACTCCAGACTCAGTTCTCTATCCATTAAACCACTTACCTACTCCTATGGACAAGTCAGTTCAACTCTCTTGGATCTTTATCTACAAAGCGAGAAGCTGAGGATGGATGATCTCTAAGCTTCTTTCCAGTCGTTTGGGTTCTCTGAATCAGTCACAGCCTTTCATTCTCTAATGAGAAGTCAAGCTTAAGATGGAAACCTTTCTAGAAGAAGGAATAGACCGACTGAACAGGCATTGAGGCATATGCCTTGTACCAGGCCTCAAGGCCACATGCGGCCCTCTCGATGCCCAAGTGTGGCCCTTTGAATCCAAACTTCACAAAACAAATCCAAAACAAAACAGAGACAGAGAGACAGATAGAGACAGAGAGAGAGAGAGATAGAGACAGACAGAGACAGACAGAGACAGAGAGTGAATGAGTGAAAGAGAGAGGGACAGAGACAGACAGACAGACAGACGGAGACAGAGAGAATGAGTGAAAGAGAGAGAGGGACAGAGACAGACAGACAGACAGACGGAGACAGAGAGAATGAGTGAAAGAGAGAGAGGGACAGAGACAGACAGACAGACAGACAGAGACAGAGACAGATAGAGACAGAGAGAGAGTGAATGAGTGAAAGAGAGAGAGGGACAGAGACAGACAGACAGAGATAGAGACAGATAGAGAGAGACAGAGTGAATGAGTGAAAGAGAGAAAGGGACAGAGACAGACAGACAGACAGAGACAGAGACAGATAGAGAGAGACAGAGACAGGCCTGAGAACACTGGGTAAAGGAGAAAGTATTATGGTAGAGGGAAAAGAGAAGGCCATCAAAGCTGAGATACAGATATCCTTAATAATCTTTAATTATTCATTTATTCCATAACGCTTTTATTTAGCGGCTACTATACATAAGGCACTGTGCTAGATGCTGGTGAAACAATGAAGAGGGAAAAAAAAATCCCTACTTTCAAGAATAATTTTCTAATAGGGAAATGTAATTGAAATGCATTCCTTGCCAAGGCAAGGTATTATTAATTTGTATTTAAAACTGTTACAGAACTTGTGCTGACCCCACACACTTACTCTGAGGTGTTTTTAACCTCTTTTAGGAAGCGAAAATCAAGAATACTTCCAATTCCCCTCTTTCATTGCAAGACTATATTTTTCTCATGTAAGTTTACTATCAAGACTGGGGGATATATCCTTTTCAGTTGCAGCTTGAGCTCTTTTGCTTTTTGGAACCCAGTGTTCTATGATCTCTGGTGATTTCTTATAAGGGTGGAATAGTCTTGTGTTGTTCTAATTGCCTTTATTTCATATTTGAGGCTGCTTTTCTTTGCTCCTTGCAAAAATAAATTGTTTGTTAATGATATCGTTCAATTCCCTTCTTCACGTTTTAGAACTTGTGTTTTTGTTTTTCTGGTAGTGATCTGTGAATTCTCTCGATTATTCCTTTGTTTCCTGTGTGCATAAATTCTGGAGATTTATTTTCTATTATTGTTCCTATTACATTATTCAGGGTTTTTTCATTTAGCAAGTTTTGGAATTTTCTCATTCTTAAGTTGTCACTACGTAGTCTGAATTCAAGGTCAATTTATTTGGATTATATTCAGGTTTTCTTTAGGCTTGCCTTATGATTCTCTCATGCAAATTTTCCTCCACTTCAAAATTTTAATGTTCCTTATCTATTATTTTCTCACAGCTTCTACTTATTTGAAGAGAGTTTCTATTGTGTATTTATTTTTCCTATTTTAGTATTTGTGGTTTTTAGTTATTCTTTGAGAACTCTAATTTCTGACAAATTAATTCATGATTTTTTTCTTTTATGAAATCATTTTCTCTTTTGAGTCACTCCGGAGTTTTGCAGTATTATTCCATGACCTGTGTAGAGTCTACAGGATTTCATCTTTCATGAGGCAACATCAGCTCACTTTCCTTCATATTCTATATTTTCAATGTGTTTTGGTGTCTCTTACAGAATTTACTATGATTACCCAATGGTAGGTTATCTGTTTGTGAACTAAGTTTTCATTTATCCTTTCTCTCCTGTTATCTTGGTTTTTTCTTGGATTTCCTGCCATTTCCAGCCTGATTTCTCTATTCTCTCTCTATTACTTTACTACATTGGGACAGAATCGATGCCTGCTGTTTCTTGCAGCATTTGGACAGTGCAGGGCACTTCTATGACATTGTGGACACCTTATAATTGGACACCCCCCACACACACATGCCTAATTTTCTTGTGCTTGCTTTACCTGGTGGACATACAAAGTAAGCTAGGAGTGGGGATTATGAATCAAAGCTTTAAGTATTAAAGTTTTCTGAAATTAATGAATGATGTTTTTATTTTATGGGACTTCACTCTTCTTGACTTGTAGAATTAGCTGTAATTATTCTATATCTAGCACATAAATCCTTTCTTTTGAGGTTTTGGATTTGAAGAGCTTTGCATAAAGACTGAGTATTTTAGTTTCATGCAGATCATATGACTCTCGAGATGCTCCTTTTATTAAAGGGAATTGTATTTATGATGAGCCATCCACACATTCTTCTCCAATCTTCTCAGGCCCTGATAGTTCACATTAGTGGAACAGCTGAAAAAAATCTGTGACTGAAAAAGAGTTTCCCTAGGTGTAAACCAGACTCTCCTGCATTGGAACTAAACCTACAAACTTGATTTCATTAGTGCCATAAAAAAGAAGTAAATAAATGGACTCATGTGGTTTTAGGAAATTAAAACAGTGTATTAACCGACACCAAAAAATAATCCTTGGTGGCCTCAATTAGCAGTGTCGTATAATAGAAAGAATGATGGATTGAGAGAGTTCTGGATCTACCTGTGACTAAATGCCTTTTACCATCCTGGACATCTTATTTGGACTTGTTCCTGATTGCCAATTTTCTTCCCTAAAATGCAATATTCAGAATTGAGCACAATACTTCAGAGCTTTTCTTGCCAAGGCAGAGAGCACAAAGGCACTCTAACCTCCCTAGTCCTGGTCACTATGCTTTCTTAATGATGGTGACCTGGAATTTCACATTAAAAACCTTAAAATGGGGAAAACCTCATTATGAGTGTTCTTTAGATATTTCTAGGAAAATCATGTCTAATAGTCAAAGAAGTTGAATCACTTCCTAAGGAGATAAAGAAATAATTAAATATTTATATCCTTGGCACTAAGCACTAAAGCTATTCCGTATGTATACTAGACAATGGGATACAGTGGACAGAGCTCAGGATTGCAGTGAGGGAGACACATTCATATACTACTTTCAGGCATTAGTAGATCTGTGATGTTGGGGAAGTCATTTAATAGAAAGAATATAAGCTCTTTGAAGGCAAAGACTTTGTTGTTGTTGTTTATTTTCCTGACATTTGGTATAGTATTGTGCTCAGTAAGTGTTTCTTCTAGTTTATGGAATATAAACTTTCTAACCCATCCACCCCTATCTCCTTAACTATAAAACTAGAATTTTAAAGATGTCCCTACTCACAAGGTTGTTGTAAGGAAAGTGCTTTGCAAACCTCAAAGTTGTATGTAAACTCTCCTAGGTAAGCACAAAATTTAGGTATTCTCTGGTTTCTAGGTAGGGGAAATAATCTTTAGCATTAGGGCCTTCTCAAAGCCCCTCTGAACATAACACATACATGACTGCCTTCACCTACAATGAGACTAGACCTACATCAAAGTATTGATTGAGTAACATGCTTAATTAAAATTCTGAGAAGGTGGCAATTCTGCTTAGCTACACAGTATACAGTGCCAATTTTCCTTACATTGATGTATCATAGCCCTTTCAGTAAGAAATAGACCTTTAGTCTCTCTATAACCCTATTCCTCTACCCTACTCCTTATCAATACTTAACTTCCCAAGTAACAAGTATAAACTTTGTAAGGCAAAATGCAGTATGATCTCTTTGCCCAAGTTCCCTGATACACTAAAGTGAAGGAAACAAAGAAAAAGGTTTGGATGAGGTAAATACAGAGGGATTTTTCTGATTTTACTCGGGAAAATCTAAGAGCTTTTGTCCAAATTTGGAATTAAAGTTAAAATCTTTTACCCTCTACCTTAGTCATTCAAACATGTCCAGGAAGAATCAGGAGACCTGATTTTGAATTTTAACCCTGAAATTTATGATCTGTGAGTAATTCGTGGCCCAAGACTTCTCACATCTCTGCCCAGTACTCTGGCTCCACATAGAATGGGTCTGATTTTGGAGGATCAACCTTGAAAAGTTAATTTTACATTTTTTCATTTATTACTGTCATCTAGATAAACATAGTAAAGTTTCCCAATCAAAACTGTGAGATAATTTGTATCTAGGGTGTCTTGGAAGCAGATTATAGCTATTCAATGCACACTATTATTATTGGGTATATAGCTTTTATTCTATTCTGTAGAAAATATATTGAATATTAAAGACTCAGAGGAGTATATAAACAAATGCAGAAGCATAAACACAGAAATATAAAGCACTCAAATAGTCTGCATTGACATGAAACATCTTCTCAAAGTTGAACTGAAATTGGGGTTGGGATTGAGGCAAGCTTCTGTCATTCCAGTGAGTCCTTTCTCACAAAGACCTGGACAGTCACCCCAAGATGCATCATATTACCTTGCGATACAGCTCTCCAGGAAAATGACCACTCCTTGGAGTTTGCTTTATAAGTAAATATCTGTTCTATCTAAGCAAAGCACAAGTTGCTGCCCAGAAATCATGGATGTTTCTTGTCTTTTCTCTAAGGAACATGCTGCATCAGGAAATCTCTGTCTAGAAGATCCCATGCCCAAAACCTTGAACTTGGGTTTGCTGATGAAGCAACTCTCAAAGCTCATACCATCCAAAAAAATTTCCTCTGTCTTCTGTAAGACTAAATTTAGGGATCATGGTACCTAAGGAGTTCACCTATGGAGTCCTCTCTCGGGCCCTTTGAAGGCAGATGTCTCCCACTGCCATGTGCTTCTTCTATCGGCCACCACTGCGGCATTGTGTGGGTTGTGGTGTGTGAGAACTAATTCCTTCCTCTACTATAGATGCACTATGAAAGAAGGCAGAAGGGATACTTAAGCAGTATCAAAGAGTGTGGTCAGCTCGTGGTATAAGCCAGGGAAATAGTGGCTGATCTTCAAGTTATAACCATAAGGAATTTCCTACGCACTATCAGTTGGTTCCACACAATGGCCCATGTCCTATAATCACCTCATTTATTGGGAGAACTGTTTGATTCAATCCTCTGAACTACTGGTTATCTAGACCCAGACATCAAAAAAGAATTTTATAAAATCTCTCAAGACATTCGTTGTGGGCAAGATGGAAAAATGATTGCAGAGTTTGGTTGCTATGGGTCTGATTAATGGCTGGATCTGAGAAGCAGTCATTCATTGTTAAACGTAAATTTGGAAGGCTATATGAAATGGCATGACTCTAGGGATTGACCTTGGACTTGAGCTTTTTCATGTTTTTTATCATTGACTTAGATAAGGAAATAGATGTCATGCTTACCAAATTTGCAGTTGGAGAATGGTTAGCCAAAACATTGAACAACAGAATTAGTATCCATAAAGGACTCAACAATTAGGCTTAATCTGATAAAATGAAATTAATTAGGAACAATGTGAAGTATCACATTTGGGTGCAAAGAATTGATTTCATAACTATAATATGGGGCTAGATGCATGGCTAGATTACAGGCTGAAAAGTTCTGGGAGTTTTGTAGACTTCAACTTCAAAATTATTCTTCCTCCCACCAGAAGAAAAACTGAGGCACTTAATAGGTTACATTAAGAGTCATAGTGTCCAGGATTAAGGAAGTAATAATTTCAAACTCTATATAGTTCAGAATACATCTAGAGTCATATTTTGAGCAGGAATATGATAAGCTTGGAGTATTGTCAAAGGAAACTAAAATGACGAATGTCTATAACATCATACCATCTCAAAAGAAGCACGAATATTTAGCTAGGAGAAGAGCTGGTGGGAATATAACAGGAAATGGGGAAGGGATAAATGTTTATCTAGCACCTTGTATGTTGCAGGTACTATGCTAAGTGCTTTCTCAATATCTCATTTAATCACTTAATGACACTTCATGCATTTGAAGAAATATGAAGTAGAAAATGGAATCAACTTGTATTACTTGAACTAAGAATCCAGAATATAGAGAAATGGAATGGAGTTGCAGAGAGGCACATTTCAGCTTGACCTAAGCAAAAATATCCTAACAAATAACACTCTCTGCAATTGGAATAGGAGTCTTTGGCAGGCTGTGGATCCCCACCCTGCTCTGCCTTCCATTATGGATATTCGAGCAAAGGCTGAATGACTACTTTTCTGGTATTCTAGAAGAGGGAAATTTTTTCACCTATAGGTTAAACTAGATGATCCATGAAGTTCCTTTTCACTAAGATTCTGTGATTCATTCAGTTCATCCTTACAAGGATCTGGTAGCGGTGGTGGTCAGTGACATATTCTATGTTTTGTGAAAAGTTGTTCTCAAAGACTTCAGTCTCATTTTACACAGGTCACTGAGCAGCTATCATCTGGGAATGAGTCATTGCTAACCTCATCAGGAAGGATTTGAAACAGTGACCTAGGGGTGATAGGTTCCCTAGCCCATTAGCTCTGAGTCACTTTATTTCTCTCCCCCAATCCTTAGATAGAAAAAGGAGCATTCATCTTACACCAACCACAGGAAACACAATGAACATATACTTGTTCCTTTTAGAGCAAAAGAAATGGATCTGCACACACATACACAAATATGTATATATGTATATGTTAGTTCTCTATTCCTAGTCTATCAAATATTTTGAAGACAGGATCTGGTAGAGTTCAACCAGATTGCCATTTCCAAGAGTCAATTTCTTTTTGGTTTATTTATTTGTATTTTTCTATTGTTATTGATCTTATTTTTAACCTTGCTGACATTTCTGGACATGTGCCTCCGCTCTCCCGTCCCACCCAGAGAGCATTCCCTTATAACAGAGTAAACTTATTCAGCAAAACTAGCAGATCCAGAGGCCCTTATCTGACAGTGAATACAGCATTCCACAAACCTAGTACTCCCATCTATCCAATGAAAGGGAGTGGTACATTTCATTAAATCTTCTCCGCGAGACTGGGTATTATAATTATATAGCCTTCACCTTCATATTATTTAATCTACTTAAGATACATCCCTATTCTCATAGGGTTCTCTTCCCATCCCTCCATCTCTCTTTCCTTTTTCTCAAACTTTTCCTAATTTTGGAGTTTTACTTAATTTATTGATTTTTTTCTAAATTTAGTTATCTAATTCTTTACCTCTTTTTGTCCGCTCTCGGCTAAGTAGTTTGTTCAAAGTCAGGATCCATTTCTTTTCTAAATTTGATAGCTCACTAAATGCCTAGCAGAATATTCTGCATAGGAGTAGGTGTTTAATAAACACTTGAGTTGTCGTTGAAGCTCAAAGATTGTCACCAACAGAAGAGACCATGGATAATTGTTAACTTGGGTTTAAATGAAAGCCCAAAGTATAAACATGTTCATTTATACAGCGGACGCTTTTCATGCTAAAGCTTCTTAGATGACCTTCATTCACTGGACAAACAGTAGTCAGTTATTATTTACACATTTATATAGTTTTTAAAATGGACTTGGGATTTCATTGGCATAGGTACCTGCTTTGACTCTTAGCTTGAGAAAGCTGCCGGGCACACTACTGAGGCGTTTGCCCCTGTTTGTCTAGGATCACAAAGCCAGCATATGTCCAAGGTGGGACTTGAACCCTGGTCTTTGTGCTTCTGAGACCAGCTTTTAAAGGATGATTCCACACTATCCTGTAATACTTCAAAGATCCATGACTTTGCCTATGTGGGTGTGGCCTCCAGCGCTTCAGACTGTGACCCTTCCACATTTTAGTAGATGGTTTCCAAGAGCTGTTCTGCCTTAGAAGTTCACTACGTGGTAGCCAAGTGGTGTTGAACCTCTCTGAACTTAGCTCATCCAGATTACAGAAGACAAACTTTAAGTCCATCTCAATGCTTCAAAGTTTCAGTTCAGTAGAGCCTGACAAAGGTTTTGCTCTGATGGACTAGACTTTCAACAACCCAGGGTCATCTCCATTCTATAATGAGGCATTAGATAACTTTATCTATAAATTTACCTACAATGAATCTAAATTAGATCAAAAAATCCTCAAACTCTTAAGTAACTTTGGTAACTGAATCAATTCATCCAACCATCCATCCATCCATCCATCCATCCATCCATCCATCCATCCATCCATCCATCCATCCATCTACTTATTATTCATCTAGGAACAGTATTGTGAAATTGGGTGAAATGCTGAACTCTCTACCTAACACTCCAGCTATAGACTGGCTCCATGCTCTCAAGGGCATAGAATTTTTTGATCAGCTCAGATGCCTTCCATAGCTTTTTGCATGATGACATTTTCCCCCACTTTTCTCTCTGTTTAAGTTTCTGACCATTTCAATTTATTGGAACCCATTTAAACAATAATAAAAATGGAAACTCCTCTATATAAATTGAATTCCAATTACTCTTGCTCCCTTGCCATCTTCCAGCTGTAATTTGAAGTACTTTCCAAACTGGCATGTTTATGAGGTGATAATTCACTTGACAGCAAGATATACCGAGATCATTAAGAGGGAAAAAATAATTAACATTACTTTTAAAGCAGCTTGAATATATTTTGTGTTTTGAGATTATTAGGGGATGCAATAAACATTCACTCTTTGCAGCATATT
This sequence comes from Phalanger gymnotis, assembly GCA_028646595.1. Classification (NCBI taxonomy): domain Eukaryota; kingdom Metazoa; phylum Chordata; class Mammalia; order Diprotodontia; family Phalangeridae; genus Phalanger; species Phalanger gymnotis. The sequence goes on from JAQQSZ010013825.1 coordinate 10,656, forward strand.
ACATCCTTTGCTTATTGTGAGGACTAGGGTGCATTTTTATTATCATTTTATATAATTACGATGATTTTATTGAACTGATGCTATGGCAGGGGAGGGGTAGTATTGACTGTGTGGCAAAATAGAATTTTGAGTTGAGAGGCCTGGGTTGGAATTCCATATTTTCCACTTACTGTAAGCTGACCTGATGCATATTTCTTCACAATCGGAGCTTCCCAAAAAAGAGACAGGCTGCTTCACGAGGTGAGAATCTCTGGATTTAAGCACAGGCCATATGGCCATCTACCCAGGACATTGTAGAGGAGACTCCTTTTCAACTCTAGGATGTTAGCATCCTCAGTAAACCTTGGGTAGGCATTATAGGAAGTTCTACTTTAGGTAAAAACTTGAAAGAAACAAAAAATGGAAAACAAATGAAGACAAAGTTTCCTGCGTGCCATCTGCACTTGCCAAGGACTACTATATCCCTCCCTACCAATTTCTATATTCATTTTACCTTGATGTTTACATCTCTCGTTTCTGTCCAAGATTATTCCCAACATGTTACAAAGCTGCTGTATGTCATCTGTCCAAAATATTTTTTTCTTATGAACCAATTTAATGGGCCATGCATCTAACGGCATATCACAATCTGGGAAGCAGGCATTTTGAAAATCCATTTGATTCTCTGTGGGATTATTGTTAAGCTAATGTCTATTGTGAGGAGTCATGAATGTCATTGAGGAGGCCCTGTTGAGTTCTGGAGTCAGACCCAATCAACATGATGTCATTGAAATAGAGGAGCATTTAAAGAAATCTTCCGTCTCCCATTCAGCGTGAAATGCTCCAAGCCAAGCTACCATTTCTATATTTTAGGCTTCGCTTTGTGTCGATGATCAGAGGATCCCTGAACAAAGTTTTTTCTCTTATTTGAGCTTCACAGGTACATAAAAGAACTTGCTAGAAAGGGAGTCTTAAAGACGTTATTGGGCTCTTTCTAGCCAAATGTGCTTTTTAAAAATAATCGATACACACT
>JAQQSZ010013826.1:0-11667 GCA_028646595.1 Phalanger gymnotis
TTTTTTTTTTTTTTCACGCAACTAGAAAATAAGATGCACAGGCAATGGGCCATAGAGATTTATCTTGCCCTACAAGAAAGTAAGGGAAAGGGGGATGGGAGGGGAATGGGGGGATGGAGGGGAGGGCAGACTGGGGAACAGGGCAACCAGAGTGTACGCCATCTTGGAGTTGGGGGGGTGGAAATGGGGAGAAAATCTGTAATTCAAATGCATGTGAAAATCAATGCTGAAAATTAAACATATTAAAAATAAATTAAAATTAAAAAGAAAAAAAAAGAAAAATGTAAAAAAAATGACATCACTATGTCAGGAGAGAAGGCAGCATATAAGAGGGAGTTTATGAAGCTAGAAATGGCAGGACTTGGTAACTGACTGTTTATGGGAGTGAGCATTTAAGGATGATACCCGAGTTGTAAGGCTGGGTAACTGTGAGGATGTTGGTTCACTCAACGGTAATAGGAAAGGGCTGGGGGGTGGGGGCAGGCATGGGGTAGAAGAGGTAATGAATAGTTTCAGACATGTTTGAGTTTAAGATATCCACAGGACATCCTGTTGGAGTGAATGGGCATATGGGGATCCGCGACTGGAGGCTGAGAGAGGTAAGGCCTAGAAAAATAGAGGTGAGCATTGTCCAAATGGATATCCCTGTAGACTGTAGACTTGACTTCAAAGACTCCTTCTTCAATGGTGAGGACTGCTGTTGTTTGTCCTTCATTCTCGAAGAGGACCATGACATCAGAGAGGTGATACCATGACTTGCAAATGAAAAGGATTTAAGTGAGGCAGGGCTGTGCAAAGTCACCAGCCTTACTTTCTTCTCTAGAGCCATGTGGGTCCAGTGGTGAGATACAGAGCAGGATGACTGGAGATGGCCTGGTGAAGGCTGTAGACTTTGAAAAGGTGATCTACCAGGTCAAAGATCACCACATTACATTCAGCACCAAACTTTTTTCCCAATCAAAAAGCAACCACAGTAGCAGTTGGCTCACTGATGATTCAGACCAGACATGGTTCCTTCATCTTTGGGGGCCTAACGTTGGAAGTCACTGAATTAAGGTGGTACTGTGACCACAGAGTCCCTATTAGTATTCCTAATACAATCTTCAGCTCTCTTATCTATGTCAAGTCTGAAGAAGATATTTCCTCTGGAAAGCTTTTGGGGTCCCCTTTGTACGACACTCAGGCCTGCCTACATTATTCACTGCCACCAAAGGCCAATGTTTCATGTCTGACTGTATAACCACATCAAAAGTTGTACTGATGTGGTTCACTGCAATTTGATTCTTTGAACTATCAAATGTTCTGTTTTGGTGAAAGTGATGTAGCTTGGGGTGGTCTTGGCTCTTTAGTCCTTAGCCATGATCTTCACTTTCCCATGTTGGAAGACTTTCCCCCAGCTCCCTCCCTGAATGGGACCAAGATCAAGGCCAACTTTGGGTTTCTTCAACGTGCTTGGTGGGGCATTTGGGTTACTGGTGACTTTCTGCTACACTGGGGGACACAATCTTTCAATTATGTGAAAATGGCTATCATGCACCACACAAAATCTTCTTTTTTCTAGATTAAGTACTCCTTGTATGCCATGGCATCCAGTCCTCTTCCTATATTTAGAGGCAGCTAGGTGGTAAAGTGGATCGAGCATAGGATTTGGAGTCGAGAAGATCTGAGCTGGAATCTTGCCTCAGACTCTGTCAAGATGGATGATGTGGGCAAATCACTTAACTCCTCTGGGCTTCAGTTTACTCATTTGGGGATAATAACAGGACCTACCTCTCAAAGTCGTGGTGGATTAAATGAATTACCATGTAAAGCACACTGCAAATCTTAAAGCACTATGTGCTACTTATGTTATTATTATTAATTATCTCCTTCCACTAGGTGTGCTCCAGGTCGTCAATGTCTTTCCTAAAATGTGATGGGCCAATGTGCACACAATACTTTGGATGAGATCTGGGTTGGGGCAGGACACAGTGATAAGCAGGGAGTCTTCATCAGAATACTTAAAAAAAAAATCATTAGAAGCTCCCAAATCTCTCAAAACACAGCTAGGGCAAGAATGATTCTTTAATTGTTAAGTCAGACACAAACACACACAAAAAGCCACAAACAAAAGCTCCTCAGACATCAGACTCCAATGGTTAATATCTCCAGAGAGCAGATAATGCTGCATTAGCATCCGGAAACATCTAAGGAGACTTTACAATGACCCTTCCTAAAAGAAGCATTGACTAAGCCAACATATGGAGCCTGGAAAAGAGATAGCAAAATGTATGAATGTTTTAAATTACTAAGTAGTGATAGGTGTTTTTTTTAATTCTGAATTAAATGAAAACTCCTTCTTTTGATGAGGTGGAGTGGATTGCCTAAGGCAAATTCGTTGTTGTTAGCACAGAGGAAAAGGCAATCTAACCTAACTATCTGAGGTAGTTAGAGAGTGAGTGGACCACTGTACCTGGGGAGTATCTGTGTTTCTATCTAGGTCCTGACTGGGAATGGCCAGAACATTTAGACACTGGAGTGTAAATGGGACAGTTGCCAGTATTCATCAGTTCAAGCCTTCCTAACTCTGTGGACACAGAATAGTCGAGTATGAAGAGAAAGACAGAGGGAGAGGACTGGGTAAGATCTTCCCAGCAGTGGTGCAGCACCGTTGTACTGGTCTGGAGGCCTCAGGTGCGCTCTCTCCTGTGCCTGTCCTGCTTCTCTCTCCCAGGAAGCTCATCAGAAAGGCTCATGCATCTCCCTAGAGGCATCTCACATATGTGCGTGTGGCCATGATGTCCATTTTAAAGTCTAGGCACATGTAGCATCACTAGAGATTAACCCATGATGATTTCATCTCTCAGGCTTAGTGAAAACGATAAGCCTAATGGTACCTTCCAAGAACACTCCTTTCTTCCCTTTCCTACAAGCAGGGAGTCAGGGAGGGACCGGGAACCCCCAGGAATCAGTGACAGATGCAGGAGAAGTTGCTGTTTAGTAATTTCAGTCGTGTCCTACTCTTCATGATGCCATCTGGGGTTTTCTTGGCAAAGATACTGGAGTGGTTTGGAATTTCTTTCTCTAGCTCATTTTACAGACCAGGAAACCGAGGCAAACAGAGTTAAATGATTAGGGGTTAAACTAGTAAGAGTCTGAGACTGGGTTTGAACTCACAAAGATGAGTCTTCCTGACACCTTTCCTGGCACTCTATCCACTGCCATGTCTAGTAGATGTCCAATGTTCTTGGCACTCTATCACCCTGCTTCACCAAAGAAAGGGCACAGGGAATGAAGCAGAAGAAGGCAAATTACTCTGATATCATTCCAACAGGAAATCTGAACTATGTTTTTCTCCAGGTCTTGCCATGCTGTTCATTTTCCTGTGGGGACATTCCCTGGCACCCACATTTCACCCAAGGGGAGAAGGAGAAAGACTTAGTCCAAGGCATCGTCACTAAGACATTAACCTAGGTCTGGTTCTCATTTCTTAGGAAGAATTTCTGAAATTTTCAATTGCCCAAAGTCACTGTTTCTAGAGCACTGTACACTCTTATGTTTTGTTGTGGTTATTGTTGTTTTAAAAAAAGGGCAAGATTAGACTGTTAAACTATATTCAGAGATCTTAAATACTATTGAATTCATGAAGGCTTCTTTGCGTGCAATAAAGCTGACTGTCATACATTATTCACACTAAAAGATGATGCCTATGCATTATGCATAAAGAAAGATTATCACCCAACATAAGCCTATGAGGATAGCCTTGCCGTAGTCTTGTTAAATAAACATACAGCTTAAATAAGCTTTCTAAATATATTTTTAAACTTCAGTAATAGAGGGCTTTCCTAATGGAGCCCTCTGTCACCAAACTCTGAAAATACAAAATTATTCATATAAAAAATTTTAAAACAAGCTTTAAAGGTGATTGGGGGACAGAAAATGATGAGACAACGTACTACAATAAAATTGAAGTATATGTAATTTCAAATATGAAATTCCATCTTTTCACCAGGGCCCCTATTCAATCTCATAAAATTATCCACTAATTAGGAAGTCCTGTCACACGATATTCCACCAGGACTATTGGACATTTTCATTTACTGTCCCCCATGCTGGGAATCCCCTCCCTTTTTGTCTCCACCTCCTAATTTCCCTGGCTTCCTTCAAGTCCCACCTAAGAGACCTCTGCCAGGCCTCCTTAATGCTAGTGCTTTCCCTCTAAAATTACCTCCGATTAACCCTTACATTTCTTACTCGTACACAGTTGTTTATATATTGTCTCCCTCCATTTAGACTATAATCTCCTTGAGGGCAGGGACTGTTTCTTTTGCTCTTTGTATCTCCAAGCACTGAGCACAGTTCTTCTCAAAGAGCAGGCACTAAATAAATGTTTTTTTGACTTATCTATCTCCCCTGCCCTACCTCCCTATTTCTCTATCTACCCACCACATGGGAGACATAAGACAACCAAGGAATCTGAGCCATGAGGTGGAAGAATGGAAGAATTAGACATAGCAAGTCGAGCACTGCTCAGTCTCCAGTAAGGCATAGGCCTCTCCCACTGTGTCTTCCTGGTGAATCTTACCTCCTCCTCCCTGAGCTTTTGCTTTCTCTTCTCTTCAACAGCAGCCCTCTTCTGGTCCTCCCTCTGCCTCTGTTCCTCCAACTTTCTCCATCGCTCTTCGATTTGTTTCTCATACTGGAGTTTAGCTCTTCTTTCTTTCTCTAGGATCTGTTGTTCTCTGGCAGCTTAGGGAAAAACATCACCACCACCAACAAAAAAGCAAAAACCAAAAAGGCAATTTGGCATAGTTCTTGTAACAAAGTGTAAAAGTAACCAAGACAGCCTTAGATCTCCCTAGACTCCTAACAAAGGCAAGGACAAACAACACATGTGCAATGTGGCCCACAGCACTGGATGGGAACACTAGAATCTGGGAGAAAAGGACTGATATTTTCATGTGCGAGCAACCAACTAACTCACTTTCTCCCTAATTCACTTCTTATGTTCTTTGTTGCATTTTTCACTATCTTACTTACCTCCTATGCCTTTCCTTTCCCCTAAGCATTTCCATTTCTGATTCACTTTTTCCCTGGCCTCGTCATGAAAAATTTCTACATCTATGTAGACGATCCCCAAAATACTTCTATCTGTACATTCCTCTCCATCAGAAGTGGAGAACTACTTTTTACCCCAAAGAGGGCCAGAGAGTAACAGGAAAAAATTGAGTGACGCATATATAAAAAGTCACTTTAACCTAGGTTAATTTTAGGGGGAAGGGCTATGAATGGCCCCACTTATAATATTAAACAGAAAAGATAAAATAGGTAATAATTATAAGAAATAATTTTAAACGTATGCTTCAATAATGCTCTCTTAAGTCATAGCTGGTAAGGAGAGAGAAGGGAAAGTGAAGAGGAGAGAAATGAAAGTAAAAGTGAAGTTTTACATATGAAGACCTGAGGCCTAGGGACATTAAGGGACATGCCTAGGGTCCTTGCTACCAGAACCTTGCATGGTCTATTATGCTACTAGCACTAGACACTTTTAAAGTTGTGGTGCATTTTTGCAACCATAGGCCTCAGTAGATATCTCCTAGTGGTAACTCTTCTATGGACATGAGGAAATTAAGTTCCAGCCTAAACGTCTTTTACCTTTCTCTATCCTCATTTATTTGAGTTTGTCCCATAGAATGGCATGGCTATACTTTGAACTTCATCACCACCAAAAATTCCTTAGCCTCAGTCTTTCCTAATCCAGACCAGGGGTGGGGAACTGTTGGCTTCAAGGCCACATGTGGCCTTCTAGGCCCTTGGGTGCAGTCTTTTGACTGAGGCCAAGTTTTACAGAACAAATAAAATCCTTTTATTAAGGGGATTTGTTCTGTGAAGTTTGGATTAAATCAAAGAACCAAACATGAGGACCCAGTGGGCTACGTGTGGCCTTAAGACCACAGGTTCCCCACCCCGATCTAGACCCTCAAATCCAAACTCTCTCTCCTTTCAGACTATACTGCCTCTTTTTCCCCAGAACCTAGTAGGCCTGACTATGATCTCAGGAGCTTTTAAATCATCCTTATTGATTTTTAGAGGCACAAGGATTCATCTTTCCTTCATCTCCACACATGGTGCATAAGCACACAGCCACATCAACACACTCTTCTCCATTTTGTACAGGACTACCTCTCCTTCCTGGACTATGATACTTTTACTTCTTACTATCTTCCATGTACAAAAGAGAACTGAAGACCTAGATCATAGCCCTTCACCCCACCGCCACCCCCACCTGCTTTTCATTTAAGAAATATTTAATTGAATTGAATTTTTCCCCTTCCTAGACATATTTGCCATAGTCAAAGAAGAAACACCAAATCCCACTACAAATTCACTCTCTCCTCTTCCACTGAGCCCTGCGTGCCAGGAACTACACTTCTCTCTTGGACTTACCACAATTCTTCTATTTCTCATTCTGGATTCTCTATCTCTTCCTCTTCATAATTCTCTTCAAGAAATGTTTGAAAATAACTAGTCCAAATCATAATGTCTTTTTTCCCTTTCTTTCTCAATGGGGAGGAGGTGAGGTAAAAAGAAGGTAGAAAGAATGGGCAGATTTTCATTGACTGAAAAAAGGTAATTAAAAAGAAAAAAAGAAAGAATATATCCAGGCCAACTCTCCTTTTTCAATCCTTCCCTCAGTAACCATCTGTGATTCTCTACAGTGAAAAATCTCTCCCTCTCTCTTCCCTATGGGGATATGAAGCAGAATGCACTGAGTATGTCCATGCAAAGCCTCATATCTCAAAACATACCAAAAAATATCTCAAAACAAAACAAAAACCCTTGTATTTGGTGTCACATTTTTAGAGACTGTATTTTTAAAGTAATGCTTAGTTATTAATGAAACGTGCTTCACATGCCTGTCCTCTCCTCTCTCTGCCAATGAGCTTTTCTTCTTCAGAGAGATCCATGCACTTGCTCCGCAGGTATCATCCTTTCTAACAACCACGGCCTTTTTCCTGATTAGTTTCTCTGACTCTCTTCCTATTGCCTTTTGACACACAGCTTTCTTCCATTCCCACAAAAAAAAAACATCAAAAAAGTGACTTTTTACATATATGTCACTCAATTTTTACTGTTACTCTGCAGCCCTCTGGGGGAAAAGTGGTTCTCCACTTCAGATGGAGAGGAACTTAGTGACAGAAGTATTTTGGGGATCATCTACATAGACATAGAAGTTTTTCATGATGAGAGTGGGAGACCAGAAAGCATTAATAGGAAATGGAAATGCTTATAGGAAAGGCTCCTATTCTCCATAAGAGGAGAAACACATGATCCTGCCTGCTAAGATATAAAACAGGCCAAAAAAAAAAGCTTCCTGGCCCCATAGAAATTTATCTCCAGGACCACCTTAGGGCTCTCTCTGATTCTTTCAATTTCTCATCTAGACTCACTCTCTCTTCTCCATCCAGCCTAAATAGCTAAAATATAACTTACCAAGCGATTTCTCTCGTTCTTCTCTTCTTTCCTTGGCCAATCGTTGTCTCTCATTGGTTTTTAAAAATCCATCCATGCCTAGAAGATATAATACAATTACACACAATAAGAGACAATCCGAAAGAAGGTCATTTCACAGGACTCTGTCTCAGCAAAAGTTGGAATGAAAGATACAACAAACAAACCCCCTAAACACCAACTTCACCTCACACAAGTTGGCACACAAATAATAGGGAATCTTTAAATCATCACAAGACTCTTACTTTATGGTAAGGCTGCTAATGGGGCTAAGATAAAAGAATTTATTTTTTTAATAGGGGAAGAGGAAATTGTAAAGCAATTCACTGCAGGGAAATAAAAATTAAGACAAGAGCCCAATAAATAAATGCAGGGATGAGGGGCTTCATACTCAATGTGTGAAGGAAGAGTGTCTCAACCAAACAAGTTTCAGGGAAGCTCTGGGGACCTATATCTACTCATGAGAAAACTTAAGAAGGTGGGACATTTTCACCATTCCCAAAGTGTTTAATGTCAAAATAGGAATTACTTTAAGGATAAATCAATGTTGGGTGTCTAGAAAAATAAAAGTAGCTCCAACAGTCTTTATAATACTATAAAGAGCTCTGGAGACTGACATACCCTTAAAAAATTACTGAAAAATTTACATCTAACGATTGACTTAGTTCCTACTAATGAATCACTTATGTATGGACTGCTGAAAAATGTTGGGTGGCCTTCAACACAAAAGAATCGCAGGGTTCCACCCAAAGCTCTTCGAGCATGTGGAATTACTATTGGAGTGAATATTTTCCTGGAAAAGGAATCAGGCCAGTGCTATTCCAGGAAAGTCAAGAGTTTAATAAGAACAACTCCACTAAACACACATGAATACACATACATACATGGACACACACATACATACATTCATACATACATACTGAATGTTTAAAATAACCACATTTCCCAATGAACAAGAAATGCAACTTTAAGCCTGATAACCGAATATATCTGAAGGTCATTTTAGATCCTGAATATAATCACCAACTAAGACTGATATTTATGATGAACTGTTCCAAAAAAATATTCCGGGACAACACCCGATCCCAAATGACAAATAAATAAAATGGTCAAAGGACACGAGCAGCTTACAAAAGAAAAAGTACAACAAAGCACAGTTTGAAAACCTTAGGAAGTGCACAGAGATGCAAACTGAGCCAATGCTGAGATACTTTACATGCATGAGACTGGAAAAAGTCATTAAAATTAAAAAGTCAATGGTCATGAGGCTATGCAGAAACAACTCTACATCTGGCAGAATTTCAAACTGGTGTAATCTTTTGGGAAAGCAATCTGTCAGTATTCTGCAAAAGTTACCCAAGATGTCATACTTTTTAACTTGATAATGCCACTGTTGAAGATGTGTTGTTCAGTCATTTCAGTCATCTCAGACTCTTCATGACCCCATTTGGGGTTTGCTTGGCAAAGGTACTGAAGCAGTTTGCCATTTCCTTCTCCAGCTCATTTTACAGATGAGGAAACTGAGGCAAACAGGGTTAGGTAACTGGCCCAGGGTCACACAGCTAGTAAATGTCTGAGGTTGGATTTGAACTCAAGAAGATGAGTCTTCCTGATTCCAAGCCTAATGTTCTAGCCATTGCACCACCTGGCTTCCTCTTGACAATTACTTATTTTATTATCTTTCACCTGTATTGGGGTAGCTACATAGTGAAGTGGATAGAGCGTCAGGCCCAGAATCAGGAAAAGTGTAAATCCAGCCTCAGACATACAGTAGCTGTGCAACCCTGGGCAAGTCATTTATATCTGTCTGTTGGCCTCAGTTTCCTCATCTGTAAAATGAGCTGGAGAAGGAAATGGCAAACTACTCCGGAATCTTTGCCAAGAAAACCCCAAATGGGGCCATGAAGAGTTGGACACAACTGAACAATATCCATCTATAGTCAACATTCTGTATTTCTCCTTTTTTTCAGGCAAACTGCTAAAAAAAAATCTGTATACATTCATTGCTTCTGCTTCCTCCCCTAGCATTCCTCAACATTTTTCATTCTGGCTTCCAACCTCCTCATTGACTAAAGCTGCTCTGTCCAAAATTACCAACCATCTCATTGTCACCATCATAGCTAGCATTTATGGAGTGCTTCCAGGTTTGCAAAAGGGCTTTAGAAATAGTATCTCATTTGATCCCCACAACCACTCTGGGAAGTAGAAGCTTTTATTATTTCCCAAACACCAGATGGGGAAACTGAGGCAGAAAGAGGTAGGGTTTTTTCCTAAAGTTTTTTATCCGAGGTCATACAGCTATTACGTGTGTATGGCTGGATTCATTCTCAGGTCTTCCCAACTCTTGGTCCAGAGCTCTATTCACCTGGCCACTTTTCTCAGTCTTCATACTTCTTGACCTATAGACTGCCTTTGACTACTAACTCCTTTCTTCTCCTCGATATTTTCCCTTCTCCGGGTTTTGTTGAACTCCTCTCTCCTCTTTCTCCTCCAATATTTCTGACTGTTCCTTCTCAGTCTTCTTTGCTGGATCACCATGCACATCACACCACCTAAATTTGTGTGTTTGTCCAAAGCTTTGTCTGTCATGGGCCCTCTTCTCTCTGTCTCTGTCTCTCTTTTTGTCTCTCTTCCCCTTCCTCTCTCTTGCCTCTGTCTCTCTTCTGTTGTCTCTGTCCCCCACCTTCTTCTCTCTGTCTCTTGTCACACACACACACACACACACACACACACACACCAGCTCTCATGGGTTTTATTATCTTTACGTACCGTTCCTAATCATCTATGTGGCCAGGCCCATTCTTTGCTGAACTTCAATATCACATGCCTATTGAGCATTTCAAACTGGATATCCTGGAGACATCTCCAACTCAACATGGCCAGAACTGAATTCAAAAATCCTCTCCAAACCCAGCTGTCCTCTAAACTTCCTATCTTTGTAGAAGGCACCAGACCCTTCTAGTCTCCCAAGTTCATGACTTCAGCATTATCCTCCACTCTTTACTCCCCTCTCATCCCATATATCCAACGAGTTGCCAAAAATGACAATTTCCACGACAAGCTGGGTCTCCTCCTATTCCTTTTCTCCCCTACTCATATGGCCTCTACCTTAGTTCATGTCCACGTGGCTTCTCATCTTTCTAGAAGATTGTTTTAACCTCCTTATTGGTCCCCCTGCCTTCAGAACATAGAGCATCACTCCAATCCATCCTCCACACTGCCGCCAAAATAACTTTCCTTTGGTGTAGACCTGATGACAAAATTCCTCGACTCAATAAATTCTGGTGGCTCTTTACTGTCCCTAGGATAAAATATAAACTGCTCTGCTCGGCCTTTAAAGTCCTTAACAACCGGCTGGAAAGCAGGGACTAGTGTAAGCTCCCTGGCAAGTCCCTCCAAAAACCTATAAAAATGGCTCTGAACCAATTCTAGAACTGCAGAACCCACAAAATAGCAGAGGGAAGCAGGGCTCCAGCCCAGGACAGCCTGGATGTCTCTGGGTAAGGTCTTTCTTGCATGGAGCTGGGAGAGGAGTGAATTGGAGCAGAGCCCAGCGTGGGCACCAGACCAGGAGCCGGGCAGAGCAGACCCTAGTGCCCTGAATCAGTGAGCTGCAGCAGTTACCAGACTTCTCAACCCACAAACTCAAAAGTCAATAGAGAAGGTTAGTGGGAAAAGCTGCAGGGGACAGGGTGATAGAGTTCGCGGTTCAGCCACCGCCCCGGGGGGCAGCAGAGGTGGGGCAGCTACAGAACTACAGCTGCAGTTGCTTCCTGCCCCAGGCCCACCTGGTGGGAGGAATTAAGTGGTGGATCAAAGCAGGAGTGCAGAGCCTGCTGAAGATCTGAGTCCAGTCCTGGTTGGGGGTTCTTGGGGAAGGAGGAGTGCTGGGATGGCAGAGCTGGCTGTAATTGCTCTGAAATCAACAGCGCACCCCCCCCCCAAGCTTGGAACAAAATACTCTTTACTCTACAAGCAGTCATACCCTGACAAAAAAAAACTCAAGGGTCAAGTAAGTTGGCTAGGAACATGGCCAGGCAGTGAAAACGCGCCCAGATTCAGTCTCAGACATTGGAATCTTTCTCTGGTAACAAAGAAGACCAAAACATACAGCCACAAGAAGTCAACAAAATCAAAGAGCCTACATTGAAAGCCTCCAAGAAAAACATGAACTGG
>JAQQSZ010013827.1:0-11666 GCA_028646595.1 Phalanger gymnotis
TATTTATATGTAAGTGTATATATTCTGACAAGAATTAATAACATAGGATGTTAAAGAAAAATCAGACTACTGTTGCTCTCTATTTAAAAGCATTACAGTGCTTTAGTGTCCCATTAATTCTATATAGTGCCTGATACATTTTTATTATTTTATTATCATTTAAACATTTTAAATGTATGATTTATTAAGTAGTCATTTGATATACTTGTTGACTAACAGATCAATAAATATATTTCGTGAATTTTTCATTCTTTGTATCTGGCATAATATGAGTCATTAGTATATCATAGATAGCACGCTGGACTTAGAAGCAGGAAAGCTTGTCTTGAAATCCTATTCCTAACAATTATTAGCTGTGTGACCGTAGACAGGTCAACTGTCCTCTCTGAGCCTCAAATATTTTCTAACACTACCTATTATGTTACAGCCAGAATTCTATCTTTATTGGCACAGAGAGACTCACCCAATGATACAGTGGGTAGGATGCTGAATGTAGAATCTGAAACAAATGAGTTTAAATCCTACTACTCCTACTTCGTATCTGTCTGAAAATAAGAAAGTCACTGAAAGTCTCTAAGTCTGTTTCCTCATCTGCAACATAGACATAGTAATGGCTATGAAACCAACTACCCAGGGTCATGATGAGGCTTACATAAAAAAAGTAACCAATGTTCTTGGCACACTTTAAAGTCAAATGTCAGTTACTAGCATCATTCTATTGGATAAAATGAATTTGTTCCTGCTATTCATACATTCGGCACACCATCTTCTTGAACCATGAAGAAGAGGAAAGTTAACAAACCTTAAAGTATTCCTTCCTTCCTAGAGAAGCCACTACGGCAAAAAGCCAAGGAAATTATTTCATAAATATCACAGAGGTTTGGGATCCCAGGATTAAAATCAGGGAAAAAATGAAAGAGGACAAACATGTTATATGGTTAGCAAACATTTTTCCAGGATATCCTGGAGATCAATGGGCCCTGAAAATTATAGCTACGATTCGCCAAATGGTTTTGCCTAGGACCCTGAACCCAAGAGCCTTGAGCATAGCTTCCAGCCTAATGCCTTCAGTCACCATCTCGGGAAGAAACCCTTGTAGAATCACAGCCTCAATACTGCTCCTGCAATTGCTAGAGCCACAGCTTCTGATGATTCAGAAAAGAAATTCTTGCTACCAAAGTCCTTGGCACTGTCAAATGGTCTTACATCATGAACTGATATGATTTTTCAATGGAAATGACACTAAAAAAGCAGCATTACCATATATTTTATCATTTGCTGCACCCTAAGGACCACAGGACTGTTTTATCTTACTTGCAGCTGAAACCTTCCATTTGTGTTACCTCCCTCATTATAATGTGAGTTTCTTGAGAGTGGGGATTATCTTACTTAGCTATTTGTATCCCTGGTGCTTAGCATAGTGCTTTGTATATAATAAGCATTTAAAACTGCATTACTCATTCATACATCATTCATATATAGATCTTCTTGCATTTTAGTGCTGAAAGTAAGAAATTATAAATTTTTTGGAGAATAAACGTATGACCACATAGAAACAGAGATTAAAATTATGTAAAACTCATGACTGTGACACTGAGGGGGAAGGGAAGAAGGACAAATAAATGCTTGGCATGAAGTAATAGACCTCTTAGGAAGTGAGACCTGGACCTTCTGGGGAGAAACTACATGCTTGAATTCCAATGAATAGTAATGTAGATCCACAGGTGACCTCAAGGTTGATATCATAAAGTAAGAGTCAGAGGAAAAGAGATTAATATTGCTGATTGATAACTCCATTCTAAGTGGTACAAAACCATCTATTTATTGATTTGACATCAAGGAAAGAGATCTGCAATCTTCTCAGAGGATGTGACAAGAAGGAGTCTCCCAAAACATGTCAGATCTGATGATTATCCATTTCTGATGATCCTTAGAATGATATGATTATTACAGGAGACTTGAAAGCATTGCTGCATATTATTATATCCTTAACAAAAAAGTGAAGACTTTAGAGACATAATGCTGATGTGACTACATGTGCTATTTTCAAAAATAGAGATTGAATAGGTCTTATTAAACTACTTTTATGAGAAAATATTGTGAAGACAGGAATAGAGCAATATCACTAGGGAATATTGATACAAAAACATTAAGTTAACTAGTATTCAAAATAATATTAAAATGTATAAAATTTTACATAATGACAAATGGTTATTCGTGCCAATAATATGAGAATGATTCAATATTACACATTGTTGATTAATAAAAATACATAAACAACACATTGTTTTTCAATACCAAAAAGAATAGGGTTGAACATGTCTTTCCTTAAAAATTGAAGGTAATATTTTATGTTTCTATACTTTATAGAATTGAGTAAGTCCCTTCAATTTGCCAAGCCTCAGTTCCCTAAGCTACAAAATTAAAGGTTCAGACTAGTAGGTATCTGAGATCTGAGATAACATTTAAAATCTTACCATAAAGAAACTGGAGAATAGTAGATTGTTATGCATTTTTATAATTATGGCTAGATGAAATATTTGTAACCAGACATGGGCTAAAATATATCATAGAAGGTAATATGAAATATGAAAGCTTTTAATCAAACAAAATCAATGCAGCTAGCATTAAAAGAAAAACTAGAAATAGGAACAAAATCTTACATTAAACATCTCTGACAAAATTTAGAAGTGCAAAATTTATAAGACATTGGTGCTCTCCTTCAGGGAGGAAAAAAAATTGGTTCTACAGAAAATTCCTTCCAAGTGCTTCATTGGGATTGTTTTATTGCTGTTTTTTTCTTTCAGATCTTCCTATTGTTCTTCCATATCCACCTGGGACTAATTTGGCATCATTATCATTTTTTTTCAATAGATTAGCACTTCAGAAAGCAGCATGGTAATACAGAAGCCCATAGCAGTAAAGGGACTTTCCCAAGGTTACACAAGAGAGCTGGAAACAGAACAGAGATTAGAACTCTGGTCTCCAAACTACTGGTCTAGTGAGCTATTCACTCGCTGATGCTATTGACACTTCCTGCTGCTTAGAAGTAGTTAATAGACTCACTTATATTGTGAATCCTGCCCATTGATGGAGAAATGGAAGATGACTGAAGTACCTTCTGTTTACATTATCATTTTGATTTTTTTGGTATCTTTCCTATCAGCTAGACTGGGGGGCTTCCAGAATATTGTGGTATATCAGTATATTTCAACACTCTTACACAAAGTAGCAAGTGATCTGCTGGGCTTTCCTCCAAAAGACTGGGTAGCAAAGGACTGATGAAGAAAGACAGTTTTTCCTTGCCACTGGGTCCAAATTAACAAACACTGGCAGAACTAATAATAAAAACCATATGTTAGATTTAAGCAGACTCTTGGCTTTCATTAGCAATATATCACTGTAGCTCATGTGGTTTGAATAAAGAATAATTTGTAAAGGAGCCATCAGCATATTCATGCAAAAACTCAAAAGATTCCTCACCTCTGATGATTTAAAAACAAAAACACTTTGGTAGCAGTACATAGTATTTCACTGCATCCAAGATCAATGACATGAACCTGGATAGAATCTCAGAAGTCAATTTCATCATTTAATAGAGGAGGAAACTGAAGTCTAGTGGGGCTGAGTGCATTGCCTGAAGTCACGTAGGTCGGAAGTGGCAGAGCGAGGATATGAGTCCAGGTCCTCTGCCTGTAGAGACATTGCTCCAGAAGCTAAAATTGTTACAGATCATCCAAAATTATGAACACATTTCAAAATACTAATATGCAACAGTCTTCTTGCAACTAGTCATACTTCCTTCAATTATATATGTCTGTGTCTGTGTGTGTGTAATATTGTATATTTAAATATATATATACGTATATATGCATATATATGTGTATACATATATATATTGTGTGTGTGTGTGTTTGTGTGTATTAGGTGAAATGATTTGGGTAAAGTCATAAAGCTATTAGTGGTACTTATGTACTTCCACATACTGCTCTTGATCTGTTTCAAGTGTTTCTAACTTCTCTACAACTGAACTGTAGGACATCTATGGATGTCTATAAAATAAGAAAAGGAAAACAGTGAAGCATTGCTGTCAGCACACAGCTGACAGCTTTCATACAAAGAACAGGAATCCAATCAATGAATGCTGGATTAATAAATATGAATTCCATAGTTAAAACAGCAATAGGGAAGCAAGTCTTGGTGTCTACTCCCTCTTAAACACTCACCCATTATCATTCCTGCCTCATCCCTGACTATAAGTAAAGATTTATTTGCCTTCTGTCATTCATAAAGAAAAGTTCAGCACACTTTTAATGGAATAAAGACCTTTTTTCTTTAATTTTAATTTTATTTTTTCTCAATTACATATAAACAAAAATTTTCAACATTTTTTTAAAATTTTGACCTCTAAGTTCTCTTTTTCCCTCCTTCCCTTGCCCTCCTTGCTAAGTCAAGTAATTTGATATAGTTTATACATTCATTGTCATTCAAAATATATCCATGTTAGCCATGTTGCAAAAGACAACACAGACAAAAAAGGTTAATTAGGTTGATGTTTTGTATGCTTCAATCTGCAGCCAGATTCCATCAATTCTTTCTTTGGAGCTGGATAACATTTTTCATCATAATTCCTTCAGAATTGTCTAGGATCTTTGTATTTCTGAGAATAGCTAAGTCATTAACAGTTGATCATTGTACACTACTGCTATTTTTGTCCTACAGAATTTTCTTGGATCATTGTATTGCTGAGAAGCTAAGTTTATTCATAGTAGATAACCATACGATATTGCTATTATTGTGTACAATGTTCTCCTGGTTCTGCACATTTCATTTTGCATCAGGTCATATATGTCTTCCTAAATTTTTCTGAATGCATCCTGCTGATCATTTCTCATAGCATAATGGTATTCTATCACAATAATATGCCACAACTTGCTCAGTCATTCCCCAGTTGATGGTCATCCCCTCAATTTCAACTTCTTGCCATTCCAAAAAGAGCTGCTATAAGTATTTTTGCACATATAGTTTTCCTTTTTCTGTGATCACTTTAGGGTAGAGAACTAGTAAGGAAATTGCTGGGTCAGGGGGGTAGGCACAATATCCCTTTGGGCATAGTTTCAAAATGTTCTCCAGAATGGGTAAATCAGTTAAAAACTCCACCAAAAATGGAGTGTCTGTATTTTTCCACATTCCTTCCAACATTTCTCATTTTCCTTTTGTGAAATTTGAGCAAATCTGATTGGTACGAGGTAGTACCTCACAATTATCTTAATTTGTATTTCTCTAATTAATAGTGATATAGAGTGCTTTTACATGACTATCAATAGTTAGATTTCTTCTTGTAAAAACTTCCTGTTAATGACTCTTATTCTTATAAATTTGACTAAATTCTATATATATTTGAGAAATGAGGCCTTAGAAATTTTCAGGAATTTTTTTTCTCCAATTTCCTGCTTTCCTTCCAATCTCGCCTACATTGGATTTGTTTATACACAGAACCTTTTTTAAAAATTTAATGAAATTGAAACTATCCACTTTATATCCCATAATGTTCTCTATCTCTTGTTTGGATCTACATTCTTCCACCATCTATAGATTTGATGGGTGACCTATTCCATGCTCCCCTAATTTGGTTATATCTAAATTATGTACACATTTTGACCTTATCTCAGTACATAGTGTGAGATGTTGGTTTATACATAGTTTCTGCCAAACTGTTTTCAGTTTTCCAGCAATTTTTGTCAAATACTGATTTCTTGTCCCCAAATCTTAGATCTTTGTGTCTGTCAAACACTAGATTACTATGGTCATTTAAAATTATGTATTGTGTACCTAATCTATGCTACTGAACCACTACTCTATTTCTTAGCCAGTATCAGATTGTTTATTTATTACCTCTTTATAATACAGTTTGAGATCTGGTACTACTAAACCACCTTCCTTCAAATTGTTTTCATTAATTCTCTTGATATTCTTGACTTTTATTTTCCCAATTTTTTTCTAGCTCTATGAAATAATTTTTTCATAAGTTTGGTAGTTTGGGGTATTTTGACTGGTATGACAGTCAATGAGTAAATTAATTTATGTAGAACTGTCATTTTTATTACATTAGTTCAGCCTGCCATTAACAATTAATGTCTCTCCAATTGTTTAGATATGTCTTTATGTAAAGAGTGTTTTGTAATTGTATTCATATAGTTTCTGAGTTTGTCTTGGCAGATAGAATCCCAAGTATTTTATATTGTCTGCAGTTTCTTTTTTTCTTATCTTTCCCTCCTGGACATTTTTGGTAATGTATAGAAATGCTGATGACTTGTGTAGCTTTATCTGATATCCTGTAATTTTGCTAAAGTTGCTAAACTTTGCTAAAGTTTTGTTGATTATTTCAACTTTTTTTTAGATAATTCTCTAGGATTTTCTAAATATACCATAATATCATGTGCAAAGATTGATAGTTTTGTTTCCTCACTGCCTACTCTAATTCCTTCAATTTCTTTTTCTTGTCGTACTGTGATAGCTAACATTTCTAGAAGAACATTTAATAATAGTGGTGACAATGGGCACTTCACCTTAGACGTTACTATAAAGGCTTCTACCATATCCCCATTATAGGTAATTCTTGCTGATGGTTTTATACACTGCCCCCCCCACATACACACTCACACAATATACATACATACATATATATATGTATATATATATACACACACATATGCATAATACATATATATTGTGTGTATGTATATAACATTTTAAGGAAAGCTTCATCTATTCCTATGCTTTCTAGTGTTTCTAATAGGAAGGAGTATTGTATTTTGTCAAAAGCTTTTTCTGCATCTATCAAAATAGTTACATGTTTTTGGTTGGTTTTGTAAATGATACAATCATGCTGATAGTTTTCTTAATATTGAACAAGCCTGCATTTCTGTTATAAATTTCACCTGGCCATCATATATAAGCTTTGTGATATATTGCTGTAATCTCCTTTCTAATATTTTAATTTTCTGTATCAATTTTCATTAAGGAAATTGGTCTATAGTTTTCTTCCTCTGTTTTTGCTCTCCCTGGTTTAGGTATCAAAACCATATTTGTGTCAAAAAGAAATTTAGTATAACTCCTTCTTTGCTATTTTTTCCAAAGAGTTTATATAGTTATTGGAATTAATTTAACTTTTGCATGTTTAGTAGATTTCACTTGTGAACTCACCTGGTTTGGGGAATTTTTTTTTCCCTAGGGAGCTCATTTATGCCTTGTTCAATTTATTTTTCTAAATAAGATGATTTGACTATTTTATTTCCTCTTCTGTTAATCTGGGAGAGTTATTTGTTTTGTAAATATTCATCCATTTCATTTAGATTGTTAAATTTATTAACATATAATTAGGCAAAATGGATTCTAATAATTGCTTTAATTTCTTCTTCATTAGTTGCAAATTTACCCTTTTCATTTTTGATATTGGTTAATCTGGTTTTCTTCTGTTTTAATAAAATTAAAAGATGATTTTTTAAAAATAAAACTATCCCCTAGTTTTATTTATTTGACATTTTTTTAAATTTATTCAATTTGGCTTTTAATTGGGTATTTTTAGTTTGTTCTTTTTTAATTTTGTTTCTTTTTCTTTGTTGAATACCCTATTCATTCATTTCCTCTTATATGTTTTTTACTGACATAAGCATTTAGAGATACAAATTTTCCCATAGGTACTGCTCTGGCTGCATCCCACAAATTTTTGAATGTTCTCATTGTTGTCATTCTCATTAATGAAATTATTGATTGTTTTTTGTGATTTGTTCTTTGACCCACTCATTCTTTATGATTATTTAGTTTCCAATTAATTATGACTCTGTTTTGTAGCCCATTATCAAATATAAATTTATTGCATTATGATCTTGAAAGGATGCATTTAATATTTCTGCTTTTCTGCATTTGGTTGTAAGGTTTTTATGTCCTAATATATGATCAGTTTCTGTGAAAGTGCCATATAGAACTGAGAAAAAGGTATACTCTTTTCTATTCCCATTCAGTTTTCTCCAGAGATCTATCATATCTAACATCTGTAAAATTCTATTCGTCTCCTTAACTTCTTTATTGTTTAATTTATGGTTGGAGTTATCATCTTCTGTGAAGGGAAAGTTGACATTCCTGACTAGTATATTTTTATTGTCTATTTCCTCCTGCAATGCATTTGATTTTTCCTTTAAGAACTTGGATTCTAAGTCATTTGGTGGATATAGGTTCAGTCTTGGTATTACTTCATTGCCTTTGGTACCTTTTACCAAAATGTATTTTCTCTGCTTATCTCTTTTAATTAGGTCTATTTTAGCTTTTCTTTGTCTGAAATCATCATTGCTTCCCACTGATTTCCCTCAGCTGAAGTATAATAGATTTTTCTTAAGCCCCTTATTTTTATTCCATGCCTGTCTCTCCGTTTCAAGTGTATTTCTTTGAAATAACATGTTTTTGGGTTCTAGTTTAGAGTTCATTCTGCTCTCCACTTCCATTTTATGAGTGAGCTCATCTCTTTCACATTCATAATTATGATTCCTAACTATGTAGTTCCCTCCATTCTATTTCCCTTATTATTCTTATTTCTCTTCTCTTTCTTCTTCTCTCTGTCTCTGTCTCACTCTGTCTGTCTGTTGGTTTCTCTACCATCCTCCCTCCTTCCTCTCCTCTTTCCTTCCTCAAAAATCTGTTTTCTTGGGGCAGCTAGGTGGCACAGTGAGTAGAATACTGGCCCTGGAGTTAGGAGGACCTGAGTTCAAATCCAGTCTCAGACACTTGACACACTATCTGTGTTACCTTGGGCGAGTCACTTAACGCCAAATGCCCTGCCTCTCACCCCCTCCAAAAGCAAAACAAACAAAAAAAATCTGTTTTCTTTGTGACCACTGCCTCCCTTGATCTGCTCTCCCTTCTATCAGCTCCCCTCCATTTCTCTTATCCCTTTTCCCTCCTACTTTTGTATAGGATAACATAGATTTCTTATATCCAACTGAGTGAGCATGTTATTCCTTCTTTGAGCCAATTATGATGACAGTAGTTTCAAGCATTGTCTGTCAACTCCCACCCCATCTTCCTTCCATTGTAAAAGCCCTTCTTTTTGCATCTATCTTATGTCAGATAATGTTTCCCATTCTTCTCCCTTCCCTTTTCCCTTAGTGTATCTTTCTTTCTCGTTGCTACAAGACAACTCACAGTTGTGCCCTCCTTCCAACTGCTCTACTAATGATAAAGTTATTAGGAGTTAAAATTGTCATCTTTCAAAATGAGAGTGTAACATTTTAACACTATTGATTTCCTTATGATTTCTCTTTCATATTTAGCTTTTTATACGTCTCTTGTGTCCTATATTTCATTCGATTTTTCCATTCATCTCTGGTCTTTTTATCAGGAATGCTTCAAGTCCTCTATTTCATTAAATATCATTTTTCCCCTGAAGGACTGTACTCAGTTATGCTGAATAAGTGCTTCTTAGTTTTAATCCTAGGTCCTTTGTCTTCTAGAATATCATATGCCAAGTCCTGTGATCCTTTAATGTGGAAGCTTTTAAATCTTGTGTGATCCTGATTATGGCTCCATGATATTTGAATTGTTTCTTTCTGACTGCTTGCAACATTTTATCCTTGCCCTGGGAGTTCTGTAATCTGGCTATAATATTCCTGTGAGTTTTCATTTTGAGATATCTTTCAGGAAGTGATCAGTAGATTCTTTCAATTTCTATTTTACTCTCTGGTTCTAGGATTAAAAGGCAGTCTTCCTTGATAATTGTCTTGATATGATGTCTAAGCTCTTTTTTGCTCATTGTTTTCAGGCAGTTTCTTAATTCTTAAATGATCTCCCCCATATCTATTTTCCAAGTTAGTTGGTTTTCCAATGAGCTATTTCACATTTTCTTCCTTTAAAAAATATCTCTTGATTTGATTTTGTTTGTCGGTGTCTCATGGAATCATTAACATCCAGTTGACCAATTCTAATTTTAAAGGAATTATTTTCTTCAGTGAGCATTTGTATCTCTTTTTTTTCTATTAGACCAATTCAGCTTTTTAAGGCATTCTTCTCTTTACTGGACTTTCATGCCTCTTTTACCTTTTAGCAAATCCTGGGGTATTTGGGTGTTATTTTCTTCAGAATTTTTGTGCCTCCTTTTCCAAGCTATTGGTTATCTTTTCAAAATTTTCTTGCATCACTCTCATTTCTTTTCCCAGTTTTTCCTCTACCACTCATATTTGATTTTTAAAATTCTTTTTGAGCTCTTCCAGGAATTCTTGTTGTATTTGTTTCCAATTCATATTTTTCTTTGAAGCTTTGCTTGTAGCTGCTTTGACACTGTTTTCCTTTGGGTTTGTGTCTTGATCTTCCTTGTCACTATGATAACTTGTTACGGTTAGGTTCTTTTTTGTTGTTGTTTGCTCATTTTCCAGCCTATTCATAAAGTCAGGCTGTGCTCCCAGAGTGGAGGAGGCACTCTCTTAAGCTTCAAGTCTTTTATGCTGCTGTTTTCAAAGCTAGCTCTACAGATATATAGGTTTGGTGCTTCCAAAGTGGTATGACTGGAGGAGAGGTGCAGTCATTACTCTCCTAGCATGTGCTCTGCTCTTTATCCAGGAAGGGCCATTGTTCCCCTGTAACCATTAATGCTAGCACTCCTTCTGGCCCTGGAACTGTAACCAGATCCCCTATTCTCTTGTATTAACAATTGCCAGTGCTCTCCTCTGTTTTGGAATTGAGAGGGGGTCCCTATTTCCCCATGAGCCACCATAAGTACTCCTCTGTGCCCTAGAACTGTGAACAGGGCCTTTGCTCCCCTTTTGGTCCTAGGACTGTGACCTAGTATTGCCTATGGACACCTCAACAGTGTCCTGAGCCTAGCATCAGCAAAGAGTCCTGTGCAATATGCCTCCAACTAGTTCTCTGACCCATCCACTCCACTATCTGTGGACTGAGAGCTCCCAAAGCTGTTGCTGCTACAAATGCGCTACCTTCAAGGCCTGCTGCTAGCACCACCATGACATGCACTGTGCTCCAGGACTAAATACTAACAAAGACAGACCTTTCCTGCCAACTTCCTAAGTTGTCTTGGACTGGAAAATTACTTCACCTTACCTTTTGCTCTTTCTGCCACTCCAAAATTTGATTTAAGGCACTATTTTAGAGTTGTTTGGAGGGGAATTTTGAAGAGTTCATCTGAGTGTTTCTCTACTCCTCCATCTTGGTCTGTAATAAGGATTTTGACCAGCACGACTATCACTGAATTTGTTTGTAATTGCCTGAGCTTACCTAGAAGGCTACACCACTTCAAGGGGGAACCAGAAAATTCTCAAAATGCAGCTAAGAAAATGAATGTATTACCACTTTTGTCCTCCATATCCCTGCTGCCAATCTCAGAGTAGGTAACTGACTGAGAAACACATATTGTTTATAATATTAGAAGTAATTATATCTTACACTCCCCACCAAAAAAAGGAAAATAGTAGACTTGGTTTTAGAGATGATCAAAATAACTCGGTTAGGATGTTTTCTTTTTAAGCAACAAATACTACCTAATGGGATAAGACTCAAATGATCAATATCTTATTTGAATTTTATGTATATCAACTAATTAATTTTCCCAAGAAATATTACCAAAGCATATTTCTTCATTCCTCATCTCTATAATTTTTTTT